>WNWK01006193.1:17500-109125 GCA_009830355.1 Cherax destructor | reverse complement strand
CGACCTTCGAGAAACTGCAGCCAAACAGATTCTGTGTCCGATGTTTCTAATCTTATATCTTGTCTAACACAACAATTTAAATTATCTCTGACATACATCGCCACTCCACCACCCTTTCTATTGACCCTATCAGTGTGGAATAGTTTATAACCCTGTATGCTGAATTCAGAAGGCATTTCTCTATCTTTCAAGTTGAACCAGGTCTCTGTTATAGCAATAATATCTATATTACCTGCACTTGCAACTAATCTTAGCTCATCTATCTTATTTCTTAGACTCCTTCTATTTGTAAAGTAAACCTTAAGGGAGCTAGTCACTCGTTGCCCTCTACTATCTCTCTTTGTTTGTTGAGCACTTGCTTTGCCTTTACTAGCAACTTTATTTTGAATTTTGTCTTTTAAACATATCCCTGGGGTATCCTGGTAATATCTGCTGTTTTCAACCCTAGTACTGCAGCCTAATTGTTTCCCACAAACACCCATACCTCTATAATCTATTAGTTTAAATTCCTAGACAAGTCATCAATGACCCCCTCATTCGAATTGGCTAATGCAACCACTCCAACCCCAGAGATATGAACCCCATCCCTTTCATACATATCATGGTTTGCCATAGTATTTGTCCCAGTTATCAATGAATGGGATTGCAAGTTCCTTGCAGTACCTGTCTAGCCCTAGACATTCATTCATTGCCCACTCCCCTTCTAGGCAAGATGCTACATATGATTGGGATTCCTCCCTTAGACCAAGTGCATTTATTTTTCATATATGGCTGTTTGGGGCATATGTAGTTTGCTCATAATTTTTTGATAACACTGTTAAGAAATGTTGATTTTTTTTTTCCTGGTTGTTCCATGTTAATTGTTTAAGAATTGTCATTGAATTTTGGATTGTCTTTTTTTTAATTAATTTCTTTTTTTTTCTTTGGTTCATATGTACAGCCTCTCCTCACTTAACCCTTAAACGGTCCAAACGTATATATACGTTCGCTCGCCCAGTGCCCTGAATATTTTGAAAAAAAAAAAAAAAAATATATATATATATATAAAGAGCATATATTTTTAAGTGTTATATGATAAAAAAAAAAAATTTAGGGTCAGTACTTGCCGAGATATGAGGTGGAGAAGTTGGCACTGGATGCTCACCTCACAGCAACAGGAGTCCTGCCGCTTGCAGAATTGTTGCCGATATACCTTTTTTTTCTCTTTTATATTATTTTATATAATTTTTATGTTCTGATAATTACAATTTATAGTAGTTCTTTTGATTTCATAGCCAATCTTTGTTCTGACACTAATATTAGGTACTGAAATTGTACTCAAATAATAATGATAGTGCATAATAACAATAATAATAATAGTGCATAATAATAATAATAATAATAATAATAATAATAATATTAATAATAATAAGCATTTGTGAGCGTGTTAGATAGGAGTGAATGGAGACGAATGGTTTTTGGGACATGACGATCTGTTGGAGTGTGAGCAGGGTAACATTTTGTGAAGGGATTCAGGGAAACCAGTTAATTGATTTAGTTGGACTTGAGTCCTGGAAATGGGAAGTACAATGCCTGCACTTTAAAGGAGGGGTCTGGGATAGTGACAGCTGGGAGGGACTATTCTCAGCTGTCGTATCTGAGCGCCTCTGCAAAGACAGTGATTATGTATGAGTGTGGTGAAAGTGTTGAATGATGATGAAAGTATTTTCTTTTTGGGGATTTTCTTTCTTTTTGGGTCACCCTGCCTCGGTGGGAGACGGCCGACTTGTTGAAAAAAAAAAAAAAAAAAATTCTACATTACTTAAGTGCAGTACAATAAATGGATAAGGGCAGGAAATTTGCATATTCCTCATAAAATTTTGAATTCAAGCAAAAAATACATATATTTAACAAATAATACAGTCACAAGTTATCTGCCCAGAGTTCCTCAACAACCTTTCTGCTTTTCATGCTTGTTTTTCACTTACGTTTCTTATCAGTCACCAGAATGCACAACAACAGCAGAATTGCATCATGCAATTAAGGTTTGCTGTTCTGTGCGACTTCAATTATAAAATGTAATTTGTTTACAATGACGGCCAGTGTGACTGCCCACACTGAAACTGAGCTGGCAAACATCACTGCTCTCTTGATTTGCAAATTAAGAGAGTTTTCGAGAAATTATTAGTTTTGGTCCAAGGTCTCAGATGCTATCTAAACAGTTTCAAGCCATTTACAAAATAATTTAAATTTTTATGGGTTCATCTATTGAATAAAATGCTTGTTTAACTCCCAGAACTTGACAGAATATTATAGTTAAGTTCCATTTTAATAACTTTTAAGATAAAAGGGCCTCTTCTGTACTGTAAATTAAGAACACACTCCCTCATGTTTAGTTCTCACATCAACACAAAAGTTTAAGTGCTTACCTGACTCGTCCAAATGCTTGGTCTTCTGTTATGATAAAGTTTACAATACATGTAAGTATCCAAATGCTGCTCAAACTCTACTTGACTTTTTAGGGTAGTTAATGCACAGAATGTGGCAGCCTCCGTACCACCATACCTAAAACAAAATGTTAAAATATCAAAGATTACAAAACTTTAGGTTTCTTAAAACTAAGAAAAAAAAATTATGTGAAGTATTAACTCCTTAACACATTACATACCATACTAAATAATCTAAAATAATTTCCAAAAGTTAATAATCTCTAAAAGTAATAAATTCTGACATTGTGTAACTATATTTCAAAGTAATATGCATGATATGCAAAACAGCAAATTAAAAATTTTCAGAGTTACATTTTACAAAGCAAGAATAGTGCAACCCCTTATCTCATTTAATATCAATCAATAAAAAACAAGTAGCCAGTTTAAAAAAAAATCTATATGGAAAATAGGGTGCAAAGACAAATTTCAACATATACATAAGTGCTTTTTTTTCTCTGCTTTCCACATACATTATATTTTGTGATGCACCCATATGTTGCATAGAAGTTGTCAATTTTTTATATTTCTCAACACATATACAATTTTTTTTTCTATTCAGCAATGAGATATTGACAAATTTAAAAGGACTGATATCAAAGGAACTTAGCAAAACCACATGGGTCAATTTCTGGGTACAAAAAAATAGTGTAATGCCATTAACACCTGCAAGAAACAGATCGAAGTCAAGTGTTCCATTACAAAAAATTTAATGGTTTCAAATTTATCTGTTGCCTGATTGTTTGGTACAACATTTCGAGCGAAATCAATCTCACAGGCTAAGGCCTTCAAAAGGTTACTTTGAGTAAGTTGCATGCTGCTTTCCTTCTTTCAAATCAATAGAATAACTAAAAATTTACATATCATCTAGAGATAATGCAAAAAAAAGTTGGTAATCAAACTGGAACATGAACATGAAAAATAATGTTTGATTTGGAATACAGTGGACCCCCCCCCGAGTTTCAGTCACCTCGGAAATCGTACAATTATGTAAGTGTAATATTGCAAGTGCTTTTTTAAGTGTAATTTTGGGGGTCTGAAATGGACTAACCTACTTGACATTATTCCTTAAGGGAGTAAATTCGTTCGGTAATGGCACTTAAGCAGCCTTCTGGAATGAATTATGACCGAAACTCGGGGGTCCACTGTACAGTGGACCCTCTGTTTTCGTCTATAATCCATTCCAGAGAGACCGGTGAAAACTGAAACCATTTTCCCCATAAGAAATAATGTAAATCCAATTAATCCATTTCAGACACCCAGGAGTATTAACAAAAAATATTTTTTTTAAAGATTAAATATAGATTTACATACAGAAAAGAATGACAAATAAATATAAAGCACTAATAACATGTATAAATGAACATTTGAATGTAAATGTAAAACCTGTTATGAATATTACATACTTAGCTAATTATTTCCACAACACTTACATTATAATGACCACGTAAACTAACTGCAATGCAATTAATTGTTTTAAATTGTTATCTCACTCAATTAGTTGCATTGCTACAATTAATTGATATGTTCAACTTATATTCAAACTTTATAACTTAGATATGCAACTTTACTTATTTTATAAATTATCAACCATTTACCATGTAGTCTAGAATTAAGTAGTCCTAAGAATGCCCGCAATACACAGCATATTAGGGGCTTTTGGCATGTACATCTCATTAATAACTAAGTAATAACTATGTAATAACTATATATAACTATGTCTACCATATATAATTGTACAATGTCTCAATAAAGTATTATTATTATTATTATTATTAACATACTTACCTTTACTGGAGACTCTTGTTGGTGTATGGAAGATGGATTATGTCATATTCATCTAATATGACATAATAAACAATATTAATAACATAGAAACATGACATATACTCTAGAATGAATAAAATATGTCATTACGAATGTGAGGACTGGTGGTAGTGTGTTATTGTTGTTGGGTTTATAAGGGCCACTGACCATAAGCCGTACATATAGTGGTGGTGGTGATGGGCGGCAGCAAAAGCCACCACCACTATTCACACTGAAACAATGTACATAATTTATAAATAAGAAATATTTACACTTAAATTTATAAATAAGAAATATTCACACTTTATAAATAAGAAATATTTACACTTGCCTTGGAGAAGATAGTGGCAGAGGGCAGCATTGGCCTCAAGTGCCCCTATATACCTCAAACAACAATGGAGGAGTTAAGTTTTGTGTCGTCATTTTTCTATCGCTTAATCGCTTAACTTACTTGCTACACTTTATCGCTGGCTGGCGCTATAGCCTTTATCGACTCCACTTTGGTACTTTGCTACGATTTCTTTCTTTAATTCTATGGTGTTCCTCACTTTCTTTACCAAAGGAGCTTTCTTTGGGCCCATGGTGGCTTATTTAGCAGTCACACACAATAAATAAGTGCCAAAAACAATGGATTACTATTACGAAATGTTTCGTATGACCTCACAGGATATGTTCATTCACCGAGACACAACACAACACTGCCCGAGTATGTGTGGGAGGCGGCTTTGTGTGTGCGCTGGGCACTGGACAGGTTCCGTACCATCGATGAAAATGGAAAAAAATCGATGAAAACGGAGCCAATATTTTGAAGAAAAAACTCGGCTAAAACTGAAATCGACAAAAAGGGAGGGTCCACTGTATAACAAAAGTTGGAAAAATAGATGAAATATTTTAGAACAAAAATTTCCAACATTTTAGACAGTGCAAACCAGTCAATGAAAGACAAGTTTGAATTGAACATGAAGGATATCAGTTCCAATTTCTAAACAATTTGAATAATGTCACAAAATTGAATGATAATGAGCTACGTACAAGATGTATGGTTTTAGAAATTCTGCTTAACAGATGGTTATCACAAAAACATCTTTGTTATTGATTTACATGAACCATTTAAATATTTGGAAAACCATTTTGATGGCAGTTATTCTCCTGCGAAAATCTTGTATAATCGGTTTGCCCATCTCACCTCAGAAAGATGAGTCTTATTAACAAGGAGAGAAGGTTTAACCTGCCCAAGGAATGTTGTCAGAGATGAACCTTAATGGTACCCCTAGTGGTTGCCCTCCTTGCCCACCCGCTGCCTTGCCATAAAATGCTAGCTGCTGAGTCCCCAGGAACAGCGGTGGTTCTGTGCTCTGCCTGTGACAGAGACAGACAGACAGACACACAGACACACACACACACACACACACACACACACACACACACACACACACACACAGGTATGATAAAGCTCATGGAGCAGGGAGAGCAGAGACCCAGTAGCGGACAGCGAAGAGGCGGGGCCAGGAGCTGAGTATCGACCCCTGCAACCACAATTAGGCGAGTACAATTAGGTGAGTGTACACACACACACAATTGACATGTGCCTAGGACAAAATGGTAACTCTCACTCACTCATACACTCACAGAAGGCAAATCCTGTGTAACAAACCTCCTAGAGTTCTATGATAAAGTAACAGAGGTAAGGCAAGAGAGAGAAGGGTGGGTTGATTGCATTTTCCTGGACTGCAGGAAGGCCTTCGACACAGTTCCTCACATGAGATTAGTAAAGAAGTTGGAAGAACAAGCATGTATAACAGGAAGGGCACTGGAATGGATCAGGGAATACCTCACAGGGAGGCAACAACGGGTCATGGTGTGTGATGAGGTATCACAGTGGGCGCCTGTGACGAGCGGTGTACCGCAGGGGTCAGTCCTAGGACCAGTGTTATTCTTGGTATATGTAAATGACATGACAGATGGGATAGACTCAGAAGTGTCTCTGTTCGCAGATGATGTGAAATTAATGAGGAGAATCACATCGGAAGAGGACCAAGCAGGACTTCAAACAGACCTGGTCTAGCAACTGGCTTCTCGAATTCAATCCCACCAAATGCAAAGTCATGAAGATCGGAGAAGGGCAAAGAAGACCGCTGACAGAGTACAGGCTAGGCAGACTAAGGTTACAAACCAAGGCAAAGGAGAAAGACCTTGGGGTGAGTATAACGCCAAGCACATCTCCAGAGGCACACATCAACCAGATAACTGCGGCAGCATATGGGCAACTGGCAAACCTAAGATTAGCGTTCCGTTACCTTAACAAGGAATCGTTCAAGACACTGTACACCGTGTATGTCAGGCCCATACTAGAATATGCAGCACCAGTCTGGAACCCACACCTGGTCAAGCACGTAAAGAAACTAGAGAAAGTGTAAAGGTTTGCGACAAGGTTAGTTCCACAACTCAGGGGTCTGTCCTATGAAGAAAGGTTGAGGGAAATAGGACTAACAACACTGGAGGAAAGAAGGGTCAGAGGAGACATGATAACGACATACAAAATACTGCAGGGAATCGACAAGGTAGACAGTGACAGGATGTTCCAGAGAGGGAACACAGAAACAAGGGGACACAACTGGAAGCTGAAGACTCAGATGAGTCAAAGGGATGTTAGGAAGCATTTCTTCAGCCACAGAGTAGTCAGGAAGTGGAATAGTCTAGAGAAAGATATAGTGGAGGCAGGAACCATACATAGTTTTAAAACGAGGTATGATAAAGCTCATGGAGAAGGGAGAGCAGAGACCCAGTAGCAGACAGCGAAGAGGCGGGGCCAGGAGCTGAGTCTCGACCCCTGCAACCACAATTAGGTGAGTACACACACACACACACACGTGCGCGCACACACACACAGGCAGGCAGGAACCATACATAGTTTTAAGACAAGGTATGATAAAGCTCATGGAGAAGGGAGAGCAGAGACCCAGTAGCAGACAGCGAAGAGGCGGGGCCAGGAGCTGAGTCTCGACCCCTGCAACCACAATTAGGTGAGTAGGTGAGTACACACGGGAAATTAGAGAACGTGCAAAGGTTTGCAACAAGACTAGTCCCAGAGGGGATTGTCCTACGAAGAAAGGTTAAGGGAAATCGGCCTGACAACACTAGAGGACAGGAGGGTTAGGGAGACATGATAACGACATATAAAATACTGCGAGGAATAGATAAGGTGGACAGAGACAAGATGTTCCAGAGAGGGGACACAGAAACAAGGGGTCACAGTTGGAAGTTGAAGACTCCTATGAGCCAAAGGGATGTTAGGAAGTATTTCTTCAGTCATAGAGTTGTCAGGAAGTGGAATAGTCTGAAAAGTGATGTAGTGGAGGCAGATTCCATACACAACTTAAAGAAGAGTTATGATAAAGCTCATGGAGCAGGGAGAGGACCTAGTAACGACCAGCGAAGAGGCGGGGCCAGAAGCTGTGACTCGACCCCTGCAACCACATAGGTGAGTACACACTTTCTCACACTCCCATTCTCTCTCTCTCACACTCACATTCTATCTCTCTCACATTCTCTCTCACACTCACATTCTCTCTCACACTCACATTCTCTCTCACACTCACATTCTCTCTCACACTCACATTCTCTCTCACACTCACATTCTCTCTCTCTCTCACATTCTCTCTCACACTCACATTCTCTCTCTCTCTCTCACACTCACATTCTCTCTCTCTCTACACTCCATTCCTTCTCCACTCACATTCTCTCTCCATCTCTCCTTCACATTCTTCTCTCTCATCTCTTTCTCTCACCTCATTCTCTCTCTCTCTCACACTCACATTCCTCTCTCTCTCTCACTCCATCTCTCTCTCTCTCACTTCTCTCCCTCACATCTTCTCTCTCTCTCACTCATCTTTCCTTTCACTCATTCTTCTCTTACACTCACATTCTTCTCTCCACTACCTTCTTCTCTCACTACTTCTCTCTCTCTCTTCACTCACTTTCTATCTTCTCTCTCTCTCTCTCACATTCATTCTTACACTCATTCTCTCTCATCATTCTCACTCTTCTCACACACATATCTTCTAACTCTTCTCTCTCACATCTCTCTCATCTCTCTCTCACACTCACACTTTCTCTCTCACTCACATTCTCTTCCTCACATCACATTCTCTTCTCTCTCACACTCACATTCTCTCTCTCTCACCTATTCTCTCACACTCACATTCTCTTCTCCTTCACATCTCTTCTCTCTCAACTCATTCTCTCTCTCACTCACATTCTCTCTTCCCACTCACTTCTCTCTCTCACACTCACATTCTCTCTCTCACTCACATTCTCTCTCTTTCTCTCACTCATTCTCTCTCTCTCTCACTCACATTCTCTCTCACATTCTCTCTCTCACACTCACATTCTCTCTCTCTCACACTCACATTCTCTCTCTCTCCTCACATTCTCTCTCACTCCACATTCTCTCTCTCTCTCACACTCACATTCTCTCTCTCTACACTCATTCTCTTTTCTCTCTCCTACACTCATTCTTCCCACACTTCTTCTCTCACACTCACATTCCTCTCTCTCTCCCCTCATTCTCTCTCTCTCACCTCATTCTCCTCTCTCTCACACTCACATTCTTCTCTCTCTCTCCTCACACTCCACATTCTCTCTCCATCATTTCTCTCTCACACTCACATTCTCCTTCTCTTCTCTCTCTCTCTCACACTCATCTCTCTCTCTCTCTCTCACACTCACATTCTCTCTCTCTACACTCATTCTCTCTCTCTCTCTCTCACACTCACATCTCTCTCTCTCTCTCACCTCCACATTCTCTCTCTCTCTACACTCACATTCTCTTCTCTCTCTCACACTCACATTCTCTCTCTCTCTCACACTCACATTCTCTCTCTCTCTCTCCATTCTCTCTCTCTCACACTCACATTCTCTCTCTCTCTCACACTCACATTCTCTCTCTCTCTCTCTCACACTCACATTCTCTTCTCTCTCTCTCACACTCACATTCTCTCTCTCTCTCTCCACACTCATCTTCTCCCTCACTACATTTTCTCTCTCTCACACTCACATTCTCTCTCTCCACTCAATTCTCTCTCTCTCTCACTCACATTTCTCTCTCTCTCACACTCATTCTCTCTCTCTCTCTCACACTCACTTCTCTCTCTTCTCTCTTCACACTCATTCTTCTCTCTCCACTCATTCTCTCTCTCTCTCACACTCATTTCTCTCTCTCTCTCACACTCACATTTCTCTCTCTCACACTCATTCTCTCTCTCCTCTCACTTCTCTCTCTCTCTCACACTCACATTTCTCTCTCTCACACTACATTCTCTCTCTCTCTCCACTCACATTCTCTCTCTCTCTCACACTCACTTCTCTCTCTCTCTCTCACCTCACATTCTCTCTCTCTCTCCACTCATTCTCTCTTTTTCTCACTCACATTCTCTCTCTCTCCACACTCAATTCTCTCTCTCTCACACTCACATTCTCTCTCTCTCACCACTCATTCTCTCTCTCTCTCACACTCACATTCTCTCTCTCTCTCACACTCACATTCTCTCTCTCTCTCTCTCACACTCACATTCTCTCTCTCTCTCTCACACTCCATCTTCTCTCTCTCTCACACTCACATTCTCTCTCCTCTCTCACTCACATTCTCTCTCTCTCACACTCACATTCTCTCTCTCTCTCCACTCACATTCTCTCTCTCTCTACACTCACATTCTCTCTCTCTCTCTCCTCCTTCTCTCTCTCTCTCTCCCCTCACATTCTCTCTCTCTCCCACACTCACATTCTCTCTCTCTCTCTCACACTCACATTCTCTCTCTCTCTCTCACTCACATTCTCTCTCTCTCTCACACTCACACTCTTCTCTCTCTCACACTCACATTCTCTCTCTCTCTCTCACACTCACATTCTCTCTCTCTCTCTCACACTCACATTCTCTCTCTCTCACACTCATTCTCTCTCTCTCTCTCACACTCACATTCTCTCTCTCACACTCACATTCTCTCTCTCTCTCCTCACACTCACATTCTCCTCTCTCTCTCACACTCACATTCTCACTCTCTCTCTCACACTCACATTCTCTCTCTCTCTCTCTCACACACTCACATTCTCTCTCACATTCTCTCTCTCTCTCACACTCACATTCTCTCTCTCTCTCACACTCACATTCTCTCTCTCTCACTCACTCACATTCTCTCTCTCACACTCACTCACATTCTCTCTCTCACACTCACTCACATTCTCTCTCTCACACTCACTCACATTCTCTCTCTCACACTCACTCACATTCTCTCTCTCACTCACTCACATTCTCTCTCTCTCTCACACTTACATTCTCTCTCTCTCATAAGAACATAAGAAAGGAGGAACACTGCAGCAGGCCTGTTGGCCCATACTAGGCAGGTCCTTCACAATATGTCCCACTAACAGAATATTTGCTCAACCCAATTTTCAATGCTACCCATTCTCTCTCTCTCACACACATTCTCTCTCACACTCACATTCTCTCTCTCTCTCTCTCACACTCACATTCTCTCACTGTTTTGCCAAAATTATGTTGACATCACAATTTAGATCATCTTGTAACTGCAACATCCCCACCCCCTTCAGGATGCAGGCACTGCCCTTCCCACCTCCAGGACTCAAACCTGGCTAAACAATTTTCCTGAATCCCTTCATATAAGTTACCTTGGTCACACTCCAACATTAGGTTCTTTAAAACAGTATACAGCCTCTCCTCACTTGACTGAGTTCCGTACCTAAGACCACGTCGGTAAACGAATTCGTCGCTAAGCGAGGAGCATACTATAATGGTAGTGGGTTTGTGTCAACCATCTTTGATATTGTTTTAATGTCACCTTTGCACCATTTATAACACTTCTGGTATATTTTTAAATGTTTATACAGTAGTGTACAGTATATTGTAATAAACAGAATAGAGTAAATCAGCTCTAATATACATTATTTAGGTATGCGTACTGGTCAGAGAGCCCGTCATCAGAAAATGAGTACACCACTAAGTGAGAGGCTGTACATACAATAGTAGTAGTAGGTTGGTAAACAGCAACCACCCAGGGAGGTACTACTGTCCTACCAAATGAGTGTGAGACAGAAACCTGTATTTGTTTTACATAATGGTAGGAGGGCTGGTGTCTTTTTTTCTGTCTCAAACACACAAGATAGCAGGTATATCTTGCTACTTTTACTTACACTTAGGTCACACTACACATGCATATACACGTTTATGTATACACACTGATCCGAGTTTTCTTTGATTTTATCTTAATAGTTCTTGTTCTTATTACTTTTCCTTCCATATCCATTTGGAAGTGGAATAAGAATCTTTCCTCCGTAAGCCATGCATGTTGTAAAAGTCAACTAAAATGCTAGTAGCAATGCACTAGTAACCCCTTTTCCCATACAAATAAATGACGAACTCCGGGGGTCCACTGTACAGTGGACCCCCGAAGTTCGTCATTAATTCGTTCCAGAATGCTGCTCAAGTGCCATTACCGAACGAATTTGTTCCCATAAGGAATAATGTAAAGTAGGTTAGTCCGTTTCAGACCCCAAAAAAATACACTTACAAAAGCATTTACAATATTACACTTACATAATTGTTTGAGTTTTGAGGTGGTCAAAACTCGGGGGTCCACTGTATATATACTTTTTTTTTTTAACACGTCGGCCATTTCCCACCAAGACATGGTGACCCAAAGAGAAACAAAAAACTCTCTCGCTCATACATAATCACTATCTTTGCAGATGCGCCCAGATACGACAGTTCAGATAGTCACTCCAAACTGCCAATATCCCATACCCCTCCTTTAACCCTTAAACTGTCCAAACGTAGATCTATGTTCACTCGCGTAGCGCTCCAAATATTTAAAAAAAAAAAAAAAAAAAAAAAATTAATGAAGAGCGCATTTTTCTACATGTTATAGGATAAAAAAAATTATAGGGTCAGTACTTACCGAAAAATAAGCCCACAAAGTTGGCGCTGGATGCTCACCTGATGGCAACATTGAGTCCTGCCGCTTGCAGAAGTGTTGCTGATATACCCTTTTTTCTCGTTTTTATTTTAATTTATATAATTTTTATGTTCTGATAATTACAATTTATCCTAGGTGGTAGGTTGGAAGACAGCAACCACCCAGGGAGGTACTACCGTCCTGCCAAGTGAGTGTAAAACGAAAGCCTGTAATTGTTTTACATGATGGTAGGATTGCTGGTGTCTTTTTTCTGTCTCATAAACATGCAAGATTTCAGGTACATCTTGCTACTTCTACTTACACTTAGGTCACACTACACATTCATGTACAAGCATATATATATACACACCCCTCTGGGTTTTCTTCTATTTTCTTACTAGTTCTTGTTCTTATTTCCTCTTATCTCCATGGGGAAGTGGAACAGAATTCTTCCTCCGTAAGCCATGCGTGTCGTAAGTGGCGACTAAAATGCCGGGAGCAAGGGGCTAGTAACCCCTTCTCCTGTATATATTACTAAATGTAAAAGGGAAAACTTTAGTTTTTCATTTTGGGCCACCCCGCTTCGGTGGGAAACGGCCGACGTGTTGAAAGAAAGAAGAATTACAATTTATAATAGTTCTTGTGATTTCATAGCCAATCTTTGTTCTGAGACTTATATTAGGTACTAAAATAGTACACAAATAGTCACAATCACACTGACAGGTGAACATTTTCACCTGCCTTGGTCATTTACTATTGTCTAGAAATATATACAAAGTATTTATAGGTCTCAGCAATGTTTTAGACATGGAGTATATATGAAACTTCTTGAAGCATGGTGTTTATGACAAGTGTCACTAAACTGCAGACAGTGACACGATGATAGTGCACTGCTGCAGGGAACCCTGGCTTTATTCAAATTTTACTTCTTTGCAAGTTTACATTGAGATTATGTAATTGCAATAATGAGTTGCAGTGCAAAGAGAGCCACTATCATGCCAAGGCATTATGGGCAGACTAAATTTAATGGCTTACAGACTATTTAATACTAGAAAATTGATCATAGTTTAAGTTGTACATCTGATTTTATTTATAGCAGACAGCAAGTTTACTCAAATTAAAAATCTGGGGATATTACATTGGGACAAGTTGAAAGTATTTTGCAAGTTGTTTATATCAATAGTAAATAATTAAATTATATTATGGGAATATAACATTGTGCATTGTTGAAAGTACAGTGGATCCCCGGTTTTCGTAGTCATCAGAGTTTGTAATATTCGGTAATCGTAACGTTTTTCCGTCAAAATATTGGCTCGGTGATCGTCATTTAGCTCGGTAATAGTCATTCATCCCACACGCGCATGAGTGGCCCAAGTGGCCCCACACACCATTCACAGTCAATCTGGCATTGTTTATCAGCGAGAGACCATCACCCGACGTGTTCATACGATACATTTCGTAATAGTACCCCGACTTACGATGGTCCCCAAACTCACCCTTTTATGTAAGTTTTTTTTTTTAAATGCTTTTGTAAGTGTAATTTTGGGGGTCTAAAAGGACTAGTCTATTTTACATCATTCCTTATGGGGATAAATTCGTTTGGTAATGGCACTTGAACAGCATTCTGGAATGAAAAAATATCGTAAGTCGGGGTACCACTGTATTCCATTCATTTTAGTGCTTGCAACTGCTAAATAAGCCACCATGGCCCCAAAGAAAGCTCTTAGTGCCAGCCCTTTGGTAAAGGGCTGAGAGGGGAGAATGTGCCTTCTTAAGTGATTCAGTGATTCTACGATATGTTACGATACTAAAGCAGCAGGAGTCGATAAAGGCTATATTGCCAGCCAGCAATAAAGTGTAGCATTAACAGTGTAGCAAGTAAGTTAAGCCATTAATCGATAGAAAAATGACGACACGAAACTTAACTCCTCCATTGTTGTTTGAGGTATACTATAGGGCGACTGACAACACCGCCGTCTCTGCTGCCGCCATTCACCACCACTATGTAAGGCTAATTTTTCATTGGTCCTTATACACCCAACAGCACAACAGTACTCGTGACCTACATAATGACATATTTTATTCATTCTTGAGTACATATATGTCATGTTTCTATGTTATTAATATTGTTTATTATGTCATATTAGATGAATTGTGATAGATAAATAAGCCGTAGAGTTGATATTAGTGTCATATTGAAGGACTATCTTGTCCTGTCCCCAAACACACACCCCTGCTGCCGGCACAATTCCAAACATACGCTAGAAACAGAACTCTCTGGAACACTTTTTGGAGCGACAGGGGTCCAGTGACTCTCAAGCTGTCCTAGTGGCATTAAAAAACAAAGAAGGGAAGTAACCCCAGAAAAGGACTTGGTACCTGAAGTCTTTATAGAAGGGGATTCCCCTTCCAAACAATAGCAACTCTTCCATCCTCTCCCCTCCTCCAGTCTTCCACACATCAACAACTCTTCAATAAAGGTAAGTGTCATGTTGTTAATGTTTTATTCTTCATGTCTCATTGTTTTCTGTGTAATTAACTGTATATTTCATGTACAAAAATATTTTATTTTAATACTTTTGGGTGTCTGAAACAGATTAATTGGATTTCCATTATTTCTTATGGGGGAAAATGGATTCGGAAATCGTAATAGTATTCAGTTTTAGTCACTCTCTATGGAATGGATTAATTACGAAAACCAGGGGTCCACTGTAGTTTACAGTATGAGAATGCTACAATTGGGTGTATGTAGTATAAGTAATGTATGAACTTTGGGCATCTAATTTTGAGGTTTTAAGATTTAGGTAATTGGGAGATTTTTTGGTAAAGTTAAGTACAGTGGACCCCCGAGTTTCGGCCATAATTCATTCCAGAAGGCTGTTCAAGTGCCATTACTGAACGAATTTGTTCCCATAAGGACTAATGTAAAGTAGGTTAGTCCGTTTCAGACCCCCAAAAATACACTTACAATATTACACTTACATAATTGTTCAAGTTTTGAGGTGGTCGAAACTCGGGGGTCCACTGTACTGAGTTTTTAGTTTAGGGTGAGTATGTGGTTTTTGAGAAGAGTCTTAAAGTGATGTTCGGACAGGGTTACTATAGTATTTACTGGTAATGAATTCCAAATTTTGTGGCCCTTTATATGCATAGAGTTTTTGCACAGGGTGATATGGACACAGGGCACATCAAAAAGTGATCTGTCTCTAGTGTTATGGTCGGGCGTCCTGTTAAGGTTGTTGAGGAGAAGTTTGAGTGGAGGGTTTATGTTTGAGTGTAGTGTTCTATATATGTAGTAGGCACAAAAATAAGTATGGATGTTCTTGACGATGAGTAGTTTTAGACTTTTGAATATTGGTGGAGTATGTTGTCTGGAGTGGGAATTTGTTATTCTGCCTGCAGCCTTTTGCTGGGTTATGTGGTCTTAGGGGATTGAATGTTGTTGATCCCCATGCACAAATTCCATAGGTGAGATAAAGGTAGATGAGTGAAAGATACAGTGTAAGGAGAGCTGATTGTGGAACATAGTATCATATCTTTGATAGTATGCCTACTGTTTTGGAGATTTTCTTCGAAATTTGTTGTATATGTGTCTGGAATTTAAGGCTACTGTCAAGGTGGATCCCTAGGAATTTTCCCTCCGAGTCTTGTGATCTATGAACCGTTTAGCATTAATATGTGGAACATTTGTAGCTCTGTTTCCAAACTGAATGAAATAGGTTTTGTCAGTATTGAGAGTTAGCTTATTAGTCATCATCCAGGTAGATATTTTCTGCAATTCAGTATTAACAGTGTTGGCTAGTATGACTGGGTTTGGATGAGAGAGGACGTATGTAGTGTCATCTGCAAATAATATGGGTTTGAGTAGTTGTGAAGCATTCTGTAGGTCACTGATGTAAATGAGGAAGAGTAGTGGGCCAAGGACACTTCATTGCGGGACCCCGAACGTAATTGGTTGTGTGGAAGAGTTAGTTCCATTTGTGTACACATATTGGCTTCAGTTACTAAGGTATGACTTTAGGTAGTTGAGGGAGTGCCCTCTTATACCATAGTGTGTTAATTTAATGTGCAGCAAATCATGGTCGACTGCATCAAAAGCTTTACATAAATCAATGAAGACTCCCAGCGGGACTTCTTTATTCTCAAGAGTGGTGTATATTAGTTCTAATACACACAATACACATAAACATGTATGTCTGTCTAGCTCTGCTTATCTGTCTGTCTGTCTAGCTCTGCTTATCTGTCTGTCTGTCTAGCTCTGCTTATCTGTCTGTCTGTCTAGCTCTGCTTATCTGTCTGTCTGTCTAGCTCTGCTTATCTGTCTGTCTGTCTAGCTCTGCTTATCTGTCTGTCTGTCTAGCTCTGCTTATCTGTCTGTCTGTCTAGCTCTGCTTATCTGTCTGTCTGTCTAGCTCTGCTTATCTGTCTGTCTGTCTAGCTCTGCTTATCTGTCTGTCTGTCTAGCTCTGCTTATCTGTCTGTCTGTCTAGCTCTGCTTATCTGTGTCTGTCTAGCTCTGCTTATCTGTCTGTCTGTCTAGCTCTGCTGATCTGTCTGTCTGTCTAGCTCTGCTTATCTGTCTGTCTGTCTAGCTCTGCTTATCTGTCTGTCTAGCTCTGCTTATCTGTCTGTCTAGCTCTGCTTATCTGTCTGTCTGTCTCCTGCTTATCTGTCTGTCTGTCTAGCTCTGCTTATCTGTCTGTCTAGATCTGCTTATCTGTCTGTCTAGATCTGTTATCTGTCTGTCTAGATCTGCTTATCTGTCTGTCTAGATCTGCTTATCTGTCTGTCTCAGCTCTGCTTATCTGTCTGTCTAGCTCTGCTTATCTGTCTGTCTAGCTCTGCTTATCTGTCTGTCTAGCTCTGCTTATCTGTCTGTCTAGCTCTGCTTATCTGTCTGTCTAGCTCTGCTTATCTGTCTGTGTCTAGCTCTGCTTATCTGTCTGTGTCTAGCTCTGCTTATCTGTCTGTCTGTGTCTAGCTCTGCTTATCTGTCTGTGTCTAGCTCTGCTTATCTGTCTGTGTCTAGCTCTGCTTATCTGTCTGTGTCTAGCTCTGCTTATCTGTCTGTCTGTGTCTAGCTCTGCTTATCTGTCTGTCTGTCTCTAGCTCTGCTTATCTGTCTGTCTGTGTCTAGCTCTGCTTATCTGTCTGTCTGTGTCTAGCTCTGCTTATCTGTCTGTCTGTGTCAGCTCTGCTTATCTGTCTGTCTAGTCTACTGCTTATCTGTCTGTGTCTAGCTCTGCTTATCTGTCTGTGTCTAGCTCTGCTTATCTGTCTGTGTCTAGCTCTGCTTATCTGTCTGTCTGTGTCTAGCTCTGCTTATCTGTCTGTGTCTAGCTCTGCTTATCTGTCTGTCTGTGTCTAGCTCTGCTTATCTGTCTGTCTGTGTCTAGCTCTGCTTATCTGTATGTCTGTGTCTAGCTCTGCTTATCTGTATGTCTGTGTCTAGCTCTGCTTATCTGTCTGTCTGTGTCTAGCTCTGCTTATCTGTCTGTCTGTGTCTAGCTCTGCTTATCTGTCTGTCTGTGTCTAGCTCTGTTTATCTGTCTGTCTGTGTCTAGCTCTGTTTGTCTGTCTGTGTCTAGCTCTGCTTATCTGTCTGTCTGCGTCTAGCTCTGCTTATCTGTCTGTCTGCGTCTAGCTCTGCTTATCTGTCTGTCTGCGTCTAGCTCTGCTTATCTGTCTGTCTGCGTCGAGCTCTGCTTATCTGTCTGTCTGCGTCTAGCTCTGCTTATCTGTCTGTCCGTCTAGCTCTGCTTATCTGTCTGTCGAGCTTTGCTTATCTGTCTGTCTGTCTAGCTTTGCTTATCTGTCTGTCTGTCTAGCTCTGCTTATCTGTGTCTAGCTCTGCTTATCTGTCTGTCTAGCTCTGCTTATCTGTCTGTCTAGCTCTGCTTATCTGTCTGTCTAGCTCTGCTTATCTGTCTGTCTAGCTCTGCTTATCTGTCTAGCTCTGCTTATCTGTGTAGCTCTGCTTATCTGTCTGTCTAGCTCTGCTTATCTGTCTGTCTAGCTCTGCTTATCTGTCTGTCTAGCTCTGCTTATCTGTCTGTCTAGCTCTGCTTATCTGTCTGTCTAGCTCTGCTTATCTGTCTGTCTAGCTCTGCTTATCTGTGTCTGTGTCTAGCTCTGCTTATCTGTCTGTCTGTGTCTAGCTCTGCTTATCTGTCTGTCTAGCTCTGCTTATCTGTGTCTGTCTAGTTCTGCTTATCTGTCTGTCTAGCTCTGCTTATCTGTCTGTCTAGCTCTGCTTATCTGTCTGTCTAGCTCTGCTTATCTGTCTGCCTGTGTGTGTGTGTCTTTCTGTCTGCCTGTGTGTCTGTCTTTCTGTCTGCCTGTGTGTCTGTCTTTCTGTCTGCCTGTGTGTGTCTGTCTTTCTGTCTGCCTGTGTGTGTGTGTGTCTTTCTGTCTGCCTGTGTGTGTCTGACATATCTGTCTGCCTGTGTGTGTGTCTGTCTTTCTGTCTGCCTGTGTGTGTGTCTGTCTTTCTGTCTGCCTGTGTGTGTGTCTGTCTTTCTGTCTGCCTGTGTGTGTGTCTGTCTTTCTGTCTGCCTGTGTGTGTGTCTGTCTTTCTGTCTGCCTGTGTGTGTCTGTCTTTCTGTCTGCCTGTGTGTGTCTGTCTTTCTGTCTGTCTGCCTGTGTGTGTCTGTCTTTCTGTCTGCCTGTGTGTGTGTGTCTTTCCATCTGCTTGTGTGTCTGTCTCAGAGAGCGGCTCATGAACCAACAGATATTACACAGGATGCAGTCACGTCTGATTCCTGATAAGTGAACATGGTATTACTCGCCAGTCATGCGTATTATGCCTTATATCTACAAGCACAGTGCATAGCACTGTATTTTTTAGGTTATCCTAGGTAATTTACAGTACTATACTTATTGTACCTGTGAGAGAGAGAAAGACAGAGTCAGAGACAGAGATACATACAGACAGATACAGCTGAAGAGACAGCCAAAGTCAGTCAGCCAGCCACCTACCCAGCCGGCCTGACGAATACGTATTACACATGTTCCAGAATCGTTTCTCTTTTCTTAGGGCATAGGTTATAGGACATTCTGGCAGGATGACACTAGCAGTGGTATCAAAATTGAAAGGATGTTGCACATGGGTTATTATCAAGGTTTTTTATATTTCCTCGATCACTTGTGGCCACATCCATCCCATAGCCACTAAACTTTGGATCAACATCACTTTCCTCTTAAAAGAGGAGTGTTAATATATGACATGACATCAGTGAATCCCTGGTGTTTGCCACGCTATTTGCTCTAGCTGGCGCTCAATTGAACTGGTGCTCCCACAAGGTACTAAGTGGTCCCAGATTTTTTTAACACTGCGCACACTGAGTGCGCAGACCCATTCTCTCATGTCAAGGCGACTCAGGCCTATTCCGCCAAATTTGAAGGAATGAAAAATAAAACGTAGATCTACGTTCGGAGCACTACACGTTCAAACGTATATCTATGTTTGGACAGTTAGAGTGCATAAACCCATCTGCTGACAACTCCCAATTATCTGAAAACATTCACTTCTTCCATACTCCCTCTCTCCAATGTGATATCTAATTTTTCTTTATCTAAATCATTTGATACCCTCATCACATTACTCTTATCTATGTTCACTTTCATATTCATACATATATTCAAACTCAATATATTAAAATTCAATATATAAAGCCTTACCTATCAACAACAATTAAAGGGCCATTTTGGTAATTAGTGTGGGCCTCAGATACTAAGGAGACAAGGCTAAGTGTAGTAGCAAGTGCTGGGAGTGTTTGTGGCCAACCTGGCGCATGTATCAATCTGACTGGCAATTCATAATCATCTTGTAAGCTCTGCACTGCCACGTCCACTGTTACAAGCCCTGAGTTCAGCTTTTCCTCCAGATATCGAACCTGGAATTTGGCAATGAAACATATTTGCATTAAATTCTATTACAATATGCATCAAATATTTGTTATAATAATAATAATACACAAAAATAATAAAAAATATCAAATTTGGGGTAACTTCAATCTTTTTAAAGATCAAACAAACAAATTCAACTTATACCTTCCAGTGCTCTGAATCAAAATCATCATGCTGAGCAGGCCAAAACTGTGGGAATCCTTGACTTTCATCTACAGAAGTAAGAACCACAACTGTCTGGGCATTGTGATCCCAAACCATCTGCCAGAAGTCAAGTATAGTAGAGGGAAGTGGATGTTGAGTGAGTACAAACTCTCGTAATCTCTGATGACCCATGAGCCAGGTGGCATTAATGTAATCCGAGCCATCAACACCGGGTTTTGGCGTTAGATGCACTCGACCATTTTCCATTGGTAAATGGTCCGTACTACGATTTTTTTCCCTATTAACAGGCTTTACAGCACTGACCACATTGAAATCACGTGGTTGAAAATGTGTCACCAGCTGGAACAAAATATTGAGAAATTAATATGGGCAACATTCTAAAGTTTTAAAGATAAACACCACACAACCACTACCATAAACAATTATAATAAACCGAGCTTCTTACCCCTCTCCCCAACATGTGCACAGCTGCTTGTGAATTACTTTCACAATTTTTTTTTCATAATATTGGTACACTCAAAACTGATCTGTAATTATTAAGGTCAGTTTGATCACTATTGTGGATAGGTCTTATCCTTGCAGTCTGGAAAGGTTTGCTTTTAATGTAATTTGCTGAAAAGTATAGAAATAGCTGGGATAATGCTTGTGCAGCTTCCTTGTAGGTTACTGAGGCCTCTCTTCTGTACTACTGGCTGAATTAAAATTTAAAGATTAAAATTGAAGCCATTTCAGAGGTCAGGGTAAGACAAGTTAAAAGAATTTGGGTAACTATCTGTTGATAGGTACTGATGCTAGTATGGGACTATGAATGTTGTTAGCAAGATTTATTTCTACTGTAGAGAAGTTATTAAGCTTGTTGACAGTTTCAACAGTTGAGACTGAGGGTTTATTTGCCTTAGGATTACAGTGGTCCCTCGGTTTTCGTGCATCTCCAAACTCGAACATTTATGTAAGTGTATTTTCGTAAGTGCTGTTGCAAGTGTATTTTTGGGGGTCTGAAATAGACTAACCTACGTGACATGATTTCTTAAGGAAGTAAATTCGTTCGGTAATGGCACTTGAGCAGCATTCTGGAACAAATTTTCGGCGAAAACCGAGGGACCACTGTATTTGTTTATTTTTTGGTGATTTTTTTTGCCCTAAAATTTGAGAGAGAATTCGCCAAGATTTTTTTATACAAGATGCTCCCTGCATAAACTTAGTAAGTGCCAATTTAAAAAAACTGAGTCATAAGAGGCTGAAAATCCTGTGCTCCCATTCACTGAGAGCTGAAATAAAGGAAGACAACCTACTAGGGTCAACAATATCATCATTTCTAAGACAGTATGTCTTCAATCTCAGTGCCACTAGACAAAGATGAACAAAATAATGAAATAAGCATTTTTGGCCAGACTGGCACTTGCTGAATTCATGGAGGGAGTGCCTCATATTTTCTGTGGAATAGTTAAAACTATTTGGATAGTAATTTACCTTGGAGTTTCTAATTATCATTATGAGTGTTGTTAAATACTGTTGTATTAATTCCCTGAATAGTAGGGCTAACAGGTACTGCTTTTTGTAATCTCTCTTAAATAAGCATTTAATTAGCCATGGGTTGTTTAGCCTTTTAGTAGTTATTTGTTTAGATTTTTGTGAGCTTTGTATATTGTAGTGAATTTTTGCAATACTGATGAAATTTTCTACTCTATAGTTTATAGTACAGTGGTACCTTGACTTACAAGTGCCCCAACGTATGAGTTTTCCAAGTTACGAGCCGTTGCTCAGTCAATTTTTTGCTCTGAGTTGTGAGCCAAAATCCGAGTTACGAGCGAACTTCAGATACGCCGCCACTAGTTGGTGCAGTGAACACCACAACATCTGCCCAGCAGTGCACGTGGTTACCTCGCCATGGAAGCATCTCTCTTGTGTTGCGTTTGAGTTTTGTGCAGTTATTTTGCCAAATTTCTTTTTTCTAACCATGGGTCCTAAGAAAGTAAGTGCAAAGGACAGTGTTGAGAAGAAGAGGATGATGTCCATTGAATTAAAGCATGAAATCATAGAAAAACACGAGCGAGGTGTGCGTGTAGTCGACTTGGCGAGGCAATACGAGTGTAGTACTTCTACGATACGTACCATAATAAAGCAGGAGGAGTCGATAAAGGCTATAACGCCAGCCAAGGGCATTACAATAATTTCTAAACTGCGGACCTCTGTCCATGAAAAGATGGAGAAGCTGCTGTTGATGGGGTTGATGAAGAAGCAGCTCGCAGGAGATACCGTGATGGAAAGTATCCTCTGCGATAAGGCACGCGGCATTTACGCTGATTTGCTTCAGCAGACCCCAGGCACTTCAATGAATGGGGCATTGGAAAAGTCATTTAAAGCCAGTCGGGGCTGGTTCAACAATTTTAAAAGGAGGACCGGCATTCACTCTGTCATCAGGCATGGTGAGGGAGCAAGCTCTTATGTGAAGGCAGCTAAGGATTACCTCAAAACTTTTGCAGAAGTGATAGCAGCTGAAGGATACATCCCTCAGCAAGTCCTCAACTTAGACGAGACAGGGCTCTTCTGGAAGAAGATGCCAAAGAGGACTTACATAAATGCAGAGGAGAAGATGATGCTAGGCAACAAACCCATGAAGGACAGGTTAACCCTCGCACTGTGCGCCAATGCGAGTGGTGACTGCAAGATCAAGCCGTTGCTCGTATATCATTCGGAAAACCCCAGAGCCTTTAAGTCACATAAGATTCTAAAAGAAAAACTGCAGGTTATGTGAAGGGCAAACCCGAAGGCATGGGTCACCAGGCAGTTCTTTGTGGAGTGGGTAAACCTAGTCTTTGGTCCTGCCATTAAGAGAGACTTTCAGAGTTCATTGAAAGGAAACACCCAGAGAAAGTTGCAACTGGTCATGCGTCGGTGCTATTTAATGACACTTGCTTAACTCATTTCCAAAACATTCTGAAAGGGAGGATGAAACAAATCACCTTGGACAGGTTTTTATTGAAACGCCCTGCAGATGAAAGTGAGGAAGGCATGGAGAAAAAGGCAAAAATCAGTGAAAAGTAAAGTGAAAAAAATAAAAAACAAATTGTAGCAATTAAATTCAATGATAAAGTGTAGCATTAAGAGTGTAGCAAGTAAGTTAAGCGATAGAGTTTATGACGAATGAAAGCAACCGAAAAAGCCTATCTTTTTCCACCCTCCACCTCTGCCAGCATCTTCTGATAGCCCAAGTTGTCTTATCTCCAAGGTAAATACACTTTATAAAACCAGTTTAT
Source organism: Cherax destructor (assembly GCA_009830355.1). NCBI lineage: Eukaryota > Metazoa > Arthropoda > Malacostraca > Decapoda > Parastacidae > Cherax > Cherax destructor. The sequence continues at coordinate 85,557 of WNWK01006193.1, read as the reverse complement.
TTCTTTTCATTCTCTTTTATGTTTTATTATGTTTTTATACAATATTTCTTATTTATAAATACATTTTTCTTATTTAAAAACCAGTAATAAAAAAATTGGGGTGGTTTTTTTGGGGCTGGAATGGATTAATGGCATTTCAATTAATTTCAATGAGGAAAATTGATTTGATATACAGTGGACCCTCGGTTTTCGTTCACCTCCAAACTCGAACAATTATGTAAGTGTATTTTCGAAAGTACTTTTGTAAGTGTATTTCTGGGGGTCTGAAATAAGAACATAAGAACATAAGAAAGGAGGAACACTGCAGCAGGCCTGTTGGCCCATACTAGACAGGTCCTTCACAATCCGTCCCACTAACAGAATATTTGCTCAACCCAATTTTCAATGCTACCGAAGAAATAAGCTTTGATAATTCTATTTATTCATGTGCGAGTCCCACTCAAATCCAACCCCTCTCACTCATGAATTTATCGAACCTAAATTTGAAACTACCCAAGGTCCTAGCTTCAATAACCCTACTAGGCAGACTGTTCCACACATCAACTACCCTATTTCCAAACCAATACTTTCCTACATCCTTTCTAAATCTAAACTTATCTAACTTGAATCCATTATTGCAGGTTCTCTCTTGGAGAGATATCCTCAAGACCTTATTTATATCCCCTTTGTTAATACCCATTTTCCACTTGTGTACCTCGATCATGTCTCCCCTCATTCTACATCTTACAAGTGAATGTAATTTAAGGGTCTTCAATCTTTCTTCGTAAGGAAGATTTCTAATGCTATGTATTAATTTAGTCATTCTACGCTGAATGTTTTCTAATGAATTTATGTCCATTCTGTAATATGGAGACCAGAACTGAGCTGCGTAATCTAGGTGAGGCCTTACTAATGATGTATAAAGCTGTAATATAACCTCCGGACTTCTGTTGCTTACACTTCTTGATATAAATCCCAGTAATCTATTTGCCTTATTACGTACGCTTAGGCATTGCTGTCTTGATTTAAGGTTGCTGCTTACCATCACCCCCAAGTCCTTCTCGCAATCTGTATGGCTAAGTTCTACGTTATTTAACTTATAAGTGCTTGGGTTATGGACACTCCCGAGCTTCAGTACCTTGCATTTATCTGCATTGAACTGCATCTGCCACTTTTCTGACCACGAATTAAGTTTGTCTAAATCTTCCTGAAGTTCTATGACATCTATGTTTGAATCAATTATCCTACCTATCTTCGTGTCGTCGGCGAATTTGCTCATGTCACTAGTAATTCCCTCGTCAAGGTCATTGATATATATTATAAATAACAACGGGCCTAAGACTGATCCCTGTGGAACACCACTTGTTACAAGTCCCCACTCAGATTTAACCCCATTTATGCACACTCTCTGCTTCCTCTTGGTGAGCCATGACTTGATCCATGACAGCACTTTTCCCCCAATGCCATGAGCTGCCACTTTCTTTAACAGTCTGCCACTAATCTAATCTAATTTACATTTGTCCTTATGGGAACAAATTCGTTCGGTAACGGCACTCAAACAGCATTCTGGAAAGAATTTTCAACAAAAACCGAGGGTCCACAGATTAAACTCTTAAGTCAAGATACCACTGTATTGCCAAAACGTGGCTCCCTTTACCAGTTAGTGTGTTTAAAGGCATCAGTAAAGTTGTTAACCCTTTGAGGGTCTGTCCCATAGTTCTACGGCTTTGAAGCCAGATTCCAAGCCATTGTACTATATCATGAGCTCAGCTTTTGGCATGTACACCTCATGTAATCTCAATAACCAAATGTAATTCTTTGTATCATGTCCAAATAAAAATTATTATTATTATTATTATAATTATTATGTGCACCATATAAAACAAATCCTGCAGCACGCAGTGCATGAGAAAAAACTGCAAGTGTTTTTGGATTAAAACACGGTCGTAGTGTTTTAACCGCGGTCGCGGTGTATTTTCATATGGTTTTTACGGTTGTATTCCTGGTTTCTTGGTTTCATTTGATAGAGTGGAAAATATATTACAGAAAAAAACAAAAAAAAGAGATGATTTTCATTGGTTTTAGTACTCAAAATAGCTTGAAATTGAGCTCAGAGTAGTGGAAATGTTCGTTTTTTGCCGAATATTGCATAACAGTAAATCTTCTATTTTTGGTGTAAATAAAAATTCTTTATGTGAATAAAAAATCAAAATGGAATTCATCTGTAAAGCCTGGGAACATAGCTAATAAACAGAGGAAATGTTATTTTAGTGCCAGGAATGCCTGCATTGTTTATTATAGACTATTTTGAAGTTGGAATATTTTGAACGTTGTGTGAAATTGGCCAAATTACCAATTTCCAATCACTTTCTTGGGTAGTTGAAATAGTTGACTGGGCAATTTCTTGTGCTCAATAAATAAACTGTAACACATACTAGCAAAATAGGTAAGAATTTGGTCTAATGGAACAATGTAATTGGCCGAAAACAGGATTCAAAGTGGGCAAAATCGCCAATGTGTAAATATCGCTGACACAGCAAAATTTGCGAGAGCATAATTTTGTCAGTTTTTGATCAAATTTCGTACTTTTTGCTTTATTACCTGCAGAGAAAGATTCTCTACCATATCATAAGAAAAAATAAGAATTTTTTTTTTTTTTAAATTCTTAGACCCTGTGGGGAATTTTCAGATTGGGGATCTGGACCCTCAATCAAAAGTGATATTTATCTCAAATGATTAAAGCATTATCTGTTTGATTCTTGTAGGTTTCATTTCAGGCAAAAAAAAATTAAGGTTAATAATTTGTTTAGTAATTCTTAGGTCTTTTGGATATAGTATTACCCCAATTATAACACTGCCTGTAGATAAGGCTGTTATTTTATTTTGTACTGTAATGGAAAAATCACAATGCATACGGGTGGGAAAGCTAGGAGGGTTCCCACTGCCACTTCAAAACTGCCATACATGATTGAAGGAGAGGTCTGTTCAACTGTTCCTACTTGTATATTCAAAATCCTGCCTAACACATTTCTCATAGGCCTCAATAGGCAGTCTGTATTGAGTTAGTGAGAGTCCCACAAGCCACTGCCTAGTTCTCACTCCTGCCTCAACCATGTTTGGAACAACACATCACCCCTGGCCCTTGGGCCCAATAAACCACGTCTTGTCTATGTGAATTTATATTATCCTGCCTTATAACTTGACCACTACCTCACAACATACAGTCAGCACAGACAAGGTGGACTGTCCATACAAGCTACTGTCTAAATACTACTACTATTACATCTGCCATATCCCATTTCCATAAAGCAAATACATACAGTATTCTAAGTGGCTGGAAATACAGTAATTGGAGAAAGTAGCCAAACAAATATTAAATATATCACAAATATTCAACATGCCACAGATGCTCCACACACCACAAGTGTTTCCTTTCGAACTGTAAGAATTAGAAAAGGAGAACACCATCACGTACTGAAGGTCAATGACTACTCACCCACATTACCCCTTCCCCCCACCACCACAAACCTAAATTACATCACACTGCCCCACAAAGTTTCAATAAGCAGTATCTTCGCCCATATAATTTTTATGCAAATACAGTACAGTATTACACAAATGAACAGCTATTTGGCAACTGTTGAATGAATTTTATACCAATATATAATATTAAGTGAATATAGGGTCAAATATTTTTAAACATCCTCTTGATTTTTAGGGTTGAATACATAGTTTTCTGCTTGAACAATTTATTTTCCCTAGTACCTTAATTTTAGTCTTTAAACACACTGCATTTTGCATAAATGCAAGCAAACTTCAATTAGATATATATTTATAAAGTACAGTGAGAATTGAAGTAGCAATGTAAGTGTAAACAAGTGACTTACAAATACAGTAGGACCCCCATATCCACGGGTCCAGTATCCGCAGTTTCAGTTATCCATGGTTTACCATGGCCTGAAAATAACCCTTAATTTTGCTTTAGTGATGATGGGAGTTCTTCAAAGCCTAAGAGAAGCTGTGAAGTGCTTCCCATCAGTGAAAAAGTGATAATTCTCCACTTATTAATTTTCAATTAAACTTTATAATAGGCATGTATGTAAATGAAAAAGACTTATATGTAGGGTTCACTACTATGCACAGTTTCGGTGTCTGCGGAAGGTCCTTGGAACATATCCACTGTGGATATGGGGCCCTACTGCAATTGTCAGGTTGAATCCAATAAACAAAGTAAGGCTTTATATTGAAAGTTAACACTGGTAATGGTGTTGTAAATACAAGGAAACATTATTTGTAATTTCATGCACAACTAAAAATTAAAAACAAACAATAATTTAAGAAATTTCATATGGTGAAAAACATTCTGTAAATATCTGCCAAATAAATATACAAGATGGATTGTTTAAAACTGAACATGGTATTGAGCTGAAATTTAAATTTAACTTACCTTGTACTGATGAGTTAAAAGATACCAGGGCTGTGGTTTCTCTTGAGAGCCTCCTGAAGCTTGCAGCATACGAATATACCGACCTAGTCCAGAACGTGGGATATTTGTGTCCCCACTCTGGATAGCTTCCAGGAGAGCATCATGGATGAAAATGTACTGCTCCTCAGTCTTAAAAAAAGGAAAACAAATTAATATGTCTTGCAAATAATACTTACTATATCTAATGAACACTTCCACCAAATGCTGGCAATACCCTTTTTTAAAACACCTCTAAAAAAATAACAGTTCACAATTTTCAATCTTAGTACAGTGGTACCCAGAGTTTCGGCCATAATTCAACCCAGAAGGCTGTTCAAGTGCCATTACCGAACAAATTTGTTCCCATAAGGAATAATCTAAATTAGATTAGTCCGTTTCAGACCCCCAAAAATACACTTACAATAATACACTTACATAACTGTTCGAGTTGGGAGGTGGCCGAAACTCGGGGTACCACTGTATGCAGAACATAATGATTGAACTTGGCAGGTGGACTGGGCCAGGTTATATTTTTTTTATTTCGCCCCAAGAGATGAGTTTATGAATCTACATCAGTACAATATAACATCCTAAAATTATGTCTAATTCTACCACACTTTTTAGCCCTGTAATGGTGCTATTTTACTATAAATGTTATAATCTTAGTAAATATGGATATGTATTTATATTTATTAGATTAGGAATGTATTTTCTAGTCAGTGTTTATATAAAGCGCTTAGTTACGAAGGAGGTTGGAGCTACAGTTATGTACAGTTTTCACACTTGTTAAATGACTTAAGTTAATAATAATAATAATAATAGTTTATTTAGACATGGTACAATGATAAATAGTTAGGTAGACATGATACATAGGTATAAATGAGATGTACATGCCAAAAGCCCCTAATATGCTGTGCATTGCGGGCATTCTTAGGACTAGTTAATAGTAGACTACATGGTAAAAAATTATGGTTGATAATTTATAAAATAAGTATAATTGTCCTAGGTAGTAGGTTGGTAGACAGCAACCGCCCAGGGAGGTACTACCGTCCTGCCAAGAGAGTGTAAAACAAAAGCCTGTAATTGTTTTACATGATGGTAGGATTGCTGGTGTCTTTTTTCTGTCTCATAAACATGCAAGATTTCAGGTACATCTTGGTACTTCTACTTACACTTAGGTCACACTACACATTCATGTACAAGCATATATATACACACCCCTCTGGGTTTTCTTCTATTTTCTTACTAGTTCTTGTTCTTATTTCCTCTTATCTCCATGGGGAAGTGGAACAGAATTCTTCCTCCGTAAGCCATGCGTGTCGTAAGAGGCGCCTAAAATGCCTGGAGCAAGAGGCTAGTAACCCCTTCTCCTGAATAAATTACTAAATGTAAAAGGAGAAACTTTCGTTTTTCCTTTTGGGCCACCCTGCCTCGGTGGGAAACGGCTGACGTGTTGAAAGGAAAGGAAGTATAATTGTGTATCTAAGTTATAAAGTTTGAATATAAGTTGAACATAATAATTTATTAATTGTAGCAATGCAACTAATTGAGTGAGATAACAATTTAAAACAATTAATTGCATTGCAGTTACAGTTTACGTGGTCATTATAATGTAAATGTTATAGAAACAGTTAGCTTAGTATGTATTATTCATAACAGGTTTTTACATTTAAGTGATTAATCAGGTTTTTACATTTAAGTGATTATTCTACTTTGTTGGGAATGTTTGATATAGAGCATTTAGGTTTGGGTGAGGTGGTAGTTTTTTAGCATCGTTTTGAATTGGGGTACAGGCAGGGTTTCTTTGGCAATGACAGGTAATGAATTCCAAATTTTTGTGCCTTTTATATGCATTGAGTTTTTACATAGTGTTAGATGGACACGGGAACATCGAGAGTGATCTGTGTCTAGTGTTATGGTCATGTGTCCTGTTAAAATTGGTAAGGAGAAGTTTGAGTGGTGGGTTAATATTTGCATAGTGTGTTCTATGTATGTAATAGGCACAGTAAAAAGTATGAATGTCTTGTATGGTGAGTAAGTTTAGGTTTTTGAATATTGGTGGAGTATGTTGTCTGGAGTGTGAATTTATCATCATTCTAACTGCTGCCTTTTGTTGTGTTATTAGTGGTCTGAGATGAGTTATTGATGTAGAGCCCCATGCGCAGATTCCATAGGTGAGGTAGGGGTAAATGAGTGAGTGATATAGGGTAAGGAGAGCTGGTTGTGGAACATAGTACCATATCTTGGATAGTATTCCCACGGTCTTTGAGACTTTCTTGGAAATTTGTTGCATATGTGTCTGAAATTCCTAGGTAGTAGGTTGGTAGACAGCAACCGCCCAGGGAGGTACTACCGTCCTGCCAAGTGAGTGTAAAACGAAAGCCTGTAATTGTTTTACATGATGGTAGGATTGCTGGTGTCTTTTTTGTGTCTCATAAACATGCAAGATTTCAGGTACATCTTGCTATTTCTACTTACACTTAGGTCACACTACACATTCATGTACAAGCATATATATACACACCCCTCTGGGTTTTCTGCTATTTTCTTAGTAGTTCTTGTTCTTATTTCCTATTATCGCCATAGGGAAGTGGAACAGAATTCTTCCTCCGTAAGCCATGCGTGTCGTAAGAGGCGACTAAAATGCCGGGAGCAAGGGGCTAGTAACCCCTTCTCCTGTATATATTACTAAATGTAAAATGGGAAACTTTCGTTTTTCATTTTGGGCCACCCCGCTTCGGTGGGAAACGGCCGACGTGTTGAAAGAAAGAAAGAAGTGTCTGAAATTTGAGGCCACTGTCAAGATGGATTCCTAAGAATTTTCCCTCTGAGGTTTGTGATAGGGGACCCATTTATCATTATGTTAAGTGGTGCGTTTGTAGCTCTGTTCCCAAACTGGATAAAATAGGTTTTATCAATATTGAGAGTAAGTTTGTTAGTTGCCTGAAGCTTGCATCAAACTGCCTGGTGATGTTACCTTGCTCGTAGCTGACATTCATATAGCCAGCAATGGGCCAGCAGCTGTTCAGTGGAGTAGCTGGTCAGCAGCAGCTGTTGGAAGCATAGTCTTCACTGATGGTAAAGGCCTCCTACATCAATTCTGGGAGTTTCATCAAGTCTCCAGCATGGCTAATCCCATGGTTAGTGTGACAGTGGTATTAGACATTGTCAAACTAACCTATTTTGAATGCATACTTTGATCTTGAAGGTTTCAGTGATGAGTTTAGCATCCGACTCTCTAGCGGGCATGCTAAATCACTGAACCCTATGGATTGTGTATAGCCTCTGACCAACTAGGGCTGCTGCCTCTAACCCACACTCATGGACAAGCAGCCTATCACTCCGACTTCAGAGTGCTTTTTTTAACCTTTTCAGTGTTGGTCCTGTTGTATTGGGGCTTTGAAGCCAGTGTCAGTCCCGTAGTATGACACCACGAGCTCAGCTCACTCAGATAAACTGTGAGAGGTAAATTTGGACCTAGATATGAGAGAATGGGTTTATGCAATAGGTGTTCACCACACAAAAAATCCTGCAGAACGTAGTACATGAGAAAAACTGTGACCATATTTTTGGTTTAAAACAGAGGCTTTGTGGTGTAATTTGGCATGGGTTTTATGGTTGTATTCTCGGTTTCTTGGTCTCATTTGATAGAATATAAGATATATTACAGAAATAGATATGATTTTGATTAGTTTCAGGACTGATTGTAGCTTAAAATTGAGCTCAGTAGTGGAAATGTTCGATTTTTGTAGATATTCCAGAGTACACAATACTCTTGTACACCTGTCCAATACACATCCAACTGGCCAGTCTGATACACATTTAGGAATGCACTGACATTATTTATGCAATTACAATAATGCAGTAGTCTGCTTAAAAGTAAATTTTCTATTTTTTGTGTGAAAAAAATTCAAAATGAAAAGCAAGCATAATATAAGAGGGGTCTGGAGACATGACTAAGGAGCAGAGGAAATGTTTATTCTGGACCCTATTTTCAAATAGGCCATTGTTGAATTCTGTGTGAAATTGGCCAAATTACCAATTTCTGATCACTTTATTGGGTAGTTGAAATAGGTAAATGGGCAGCTTCTTGTACTCATTCAACAGAAAAGAAGGAATACTAGCAAAATAGCTATGAGTTTGGTTGTCTGGAACAAAGGAAAAAATAGAGTATAAAGTGGGCAAAATCGCTGATGCGTAAATATTGCCGAGACCGCTAACTTTGCAAGAGCAAAATTCCATAAGTTTTCCATCAATTTTTTTATTAATTACCCACTCATTTGAGGCAGAAAGATGATCACTTCCTAATACAACTTCCTTCAACTAAGAAGAAATGGGCTCAGAAAGAGATGTTATGTCAATGCACAAACAAAACAACGGCCACAAAGATGCAGACACACTCATTTTGTGTGAGAGGAGCGTAAGACACCACTGTGCATGACACCATGTTTCAAAGACTTCCACAGACTGCAGCAGGTCTAGGAACATGTCCAGTGACTGTAAATAAGTAATAGAACATTACTAATATACAACATTTTTCCATGTTTGTGTAAACAAGTTTTGTAAAGAATATAATGATGAAAATATTAGTGTGGTTACTGTGTTGAATACAACAAGTGTACGTACATATATACATTATGCATTATATTGGTCTCGCAGGCCACAAAAGTTACTGGAAAAAATATTACATACGAAAAGAAAAAACAAACAAAAAAAAGACGACTTTACGGAAGTCGCTGATGTTGCCGCCAGCTGGTCACTGAGGGTCAACTTCACGCCTCTATATCTCAGAAAGTACTGATTGGAATTTTTTTTATATTTATTGCCTTTCAAGATATTAGGCTCCTTAATTCTGTAAGAATTTTTTTTTTTTCTGAAAATTCTTGGACCCTGGCTGTAATTCTCAGACTAGGGGTCTGAACCCCTCAAAGGATTAATATTGATGCTTTAAAATTTTAAAAAATGCATAGCTCTTTTTTTTTTTGAGGCGTCATGGCATGTAGCCCAATTTTCCCACAAGGAGTTCACTCCACCCATCCCATTTTCACATAGAGCTCGGTTTTTCTGGAACCTAACCAGCACAAACAGTGGTTGTCTACTGTATCTTAAACCACCTGATGTAATAATTCAAGTGATGAACATAAGTACACTATTATGTAATGGCTACAGTTATTATAAATTATCTTAAAATGTACAGAAAATTTACATGCAACATGGTAATATTAGCATTTAGTACACTAATTCTTTTTAGTCTGCCCAAAATGCTTTGCATACAAGCAGCCTAACTTATAACATACAAAAATTGTATTCTCAAAACATATTAGATCTGTACACAAATACGTACACTGTCATCCTAGTCACTGTAATATTCATACATGTTTGACAGAAATTAAGTTTGAGATAAGTTTGAGCTTGGTGGATGGCTGGAGCGAGCTTGGTGGGTTGTTGGAGAGGGTTTGATGGGTGGCTAAAATGGGTTCGATGGGTGGCTGGAGTGGGTTCGATGGGTGGCTGGAGTGGGTTCGATGGGTGGCTGGAGTGGGTTCGATGGGTGGCTGGAGTGGGTTCGATGGGTGGCTGGAGTGGGTTCGATGGGTGGTGGGTGGGTTGATGGGTGGTTGGGTGGGTTCGATGGGTGGTTGGGGTGGGTTCGATGGGTGGCTGGAGTGGGTTCGATGGGTGGCTGGAGTGGGTTCGATGGGTGGCTGGAGTGGGTTCGATGGGTGGCTGGAGTGGGTTCGATGGGTGGTTGGGGTGGGTTCGATGGGTGGTTGGGGTGGGTTCGATGGGTGGTTGGGGTGGGTTCGATGGGTGGTTGGGGTGGGTTCGATGGGTGGTTGGGGTGGGTTCGATGGGTGGTTGGGGTGGGTTCGATGGGTGGTTGGGGTGGGTTCGATGGGTGGTTGGGGTGGGTTCGATGGGTGGTTGGGGTGGGTTCGATGGGTGGTTGGGGTGGGTTCGATGGGTGGTTGGGGTGGGTTCGATGGGTGGTTGGGGTGGGTTCGATGGGTGGTTGGGGTGGGTTCGATGGGTGGTTGGGGTGGGTTCGATGGGTGGTTGGGGTGGGTTCGATGGGTGGTTGGGGTGGGTTCGATGGGTGGTTGGGGTGGGTTCGATGGGGGTTGGGGTGGGTTTCGATGGGGGTTGGGGTGGGTTCGATGGGTGGTTGGGGTGGGTTCGATGGGTGGTTGGGGTGGGTTCGATGGGTGGTTGGGGTGGGTTCGATGGGTGGTTGGGGTGGGTCTCGATGGGTGGTTGGGGTGGGTTCGATGGGTGGTTGGGGTGGGTTCGATGGGTGGTTGGGGTGGGTCGATGGGTGGTTGGGGTGGGTCGATGGGTGGTGGGTGGGTTCGATGGGTGGTTGGGGTGGGTTCGATGGGTGGTTGGGGTGGGTTCGATGGGTGGTTGGGGTGGGTTGGATGGGTGGTTGGGGTGGGTTGGATGGGTGGTTGGGGTGGGTTGGATGGGTGGTTGGGGTGGGTTCGATGGGTGGTTGGGGTGGGTTGGATGGGTGGTTGGGGTGGGTTCGATGGGTGGTTGGGGTGGGTTCGATGGGTGGTTGGGATGGGTTCGATGGGTGGTTGGGATGGGTTCGATGGGTGGTTGGAGTGGGTTCAATGGGTGGTTGGAGTGGGTTCAATGGATGGTTGGAGTGGGTTCGATGGGTGGTGTGAGTGGGTAAAAATACTATAAACAAAAGCTCAAAAAAATCACTACATAGTGTACATGTCTAAGGCAAGATTTTAAACACTGCAGTTTTTATATAAAAAACTTGAATGCTCAATTTCTTGCAATTTGTTCATGCTGCAGACAATATCTATCAGTCTATTATCAAATCATATTACAAATTCATTCACAGCTCCACACACATTGGCATTATCACAAAATTCTTGATGGATGGGCAGATGGCCAGTACAGTATTTATTATGGGTTTCCTGCATAAAAATTGCTGGTCTCTTAATAATTGCTTGTTGAAAAAATACTAAACATTAATGATTTTTATGAAGGTAAACATTCATTTTGACTTCACAAACCTGTACAAGAAAATTTCGCTGAGTGCGAATGTGTTTAAGAAAACCCCAGATGTTGAGACGACCCTTAGCACGTATCTGTTGCAGCATGGCATCCAGCACAATGTAAGTGCCTGTCCTTCCAACACCAGCACTGGTAGGGGAAAAAAAAATTTCACATTATCATACTTTCCAATTTCAAACTATACCAAGTGTCAAATTATGAGAAAAACCTTCACAAACCTTGCCTCTTTACTAGTGACCAACAACGAAATGATTTTTAATAATTTATATAATAAAACCTTTTTTGGTTAAACATAAATTTATGGTAACACATATAATGTTGGCAGCTGTTTAGGGCAGGATATACTGGATGAGTTCTGGAAAGGGTACGGAGATAATCTGCTGACTGCACATCATAAAAGACTTTGATGTGACTTCAAATTAAAAACTTACAGAACAGCATAACCTACACAACCCAGACAAGCATGAATTTTGAGCAGAGAGATCATGCCTGTCAAAACCCATCACACACATCAAAAATAAGGTACGAGTATATCAAAGGTAAAGTACGACTACATCAAAGGTAAGGTACGAGTATATCAAAGGTAAAGTACGACTACATCAAAGGTAAGGTATGAGTATATCAAAGGAATGGTACGAGTTTATCAAAGGTAAGGTACGAGTATATCAAAGGTAAGGTACGAGTATATCAAAGGTAAGGTACAAGTATATCAAAGGTAAGGAACAAATGCATCAAAGATAAGGTACAAGCACATCAACGGTATATACTGGGAACACCTATATACAATTGGACTGTTCCCTCTGGAAAAGTGAGTAGAGAGAAACTACATTTGATAACATATGCATGGAAGATACGGTGCAGTACTTGTGGGCATAGTCCCAAATATATAGGTCACCATAACAAGATACCAGAGTAAGATAAATTGGAGGAAGGGTAAAACAGACCCAGTGAAAAGCAGGAGCACCACAGGCATAATAAGAGAGCAGTGTCAACATCCGAGGTCCAAAATATCAGATATATTGCCAGAATAAATGTAGGCTTCGAGAGGAAACTGGATCACTGCCTCTGCGAAGTGCCATACCAACCAGGGTGTGATAGCTATGTGGCCAAGCAGGCCACCAACAGCAAAAGCCTGGTTCAACAGACAATTAACAGAAACCTGGTCCTAGGCCAGGATACAAGAGTAGAAACCAGACACAGTTATATCTTCCCAAATCCATTTAAAAACAACAAACATTCCCTGCAGTAGAGAATAATTTTTTTTTGTTAAATTGAGCATAATTCTAGAAATTAAAATGTAAAGATTTGAATAAAGCAATTATGATACATTATGCATACCTGCAGTGGACAATTATAGGACCTGCATCTTCTGGGTTAGCTGCAGCAGACTTGCGTACAAATGATAAAACTGGTAAAGGATGATCTGGAGTACCATGGTCAGGCCAGTTGGTGTAGTGATATTGGTATATAATGCGCTCACCCCCACCTGATTTCTTGCATTTCACCTAAAAGAACAGATTTCATAAATCAGGTATACCTGAAATGCACATGTTTAGCTTTTAAACATAAAAATTGCACACGACACTGAAATTATATATAAAGCTCTTATTTTTACCTATTGTACAGTAGGGCACCACTTAAACAGCAGGTTAGGTTCCATGCTACTGCCAGAAAGTGGATATTGCTGGAAAGCAGATCGCCATTTTTCCACTTATAAATGCATATAAATGCCAGACAACAAGTTAACACTAACTCATATTAAGTTAGTAATAGAACTAGGCATTAAAAAAAACAATAAAAAGTAAAATACATACACAGTACATTTATTACTTACCTTAAAATATTTGTAGTCTTAATGTAGGGAGAGAGGTGAGTATTACTTATTTGTAGGAAGTCAGGTGTTGGTAGCCCTGGCTCCCCATCCCAAACTTAATATATGATATTTAAAGCAGCCCAGAGAGATAAAATATGCATACAGTACACTCATCATTTACCTTAAAATATAAAATATGCATACAGTACACTCATCATTTACCTTAAAATATGTGTAGTCTTAATGTAGGATGAGAGGTGAGTAGTATTTATTTGTAGGAAGTAGGTAGCCGGTAGATGTAGCCCACCTAGGCTACATAGCTATACGATATTTAATGTGGCCCAGAGCCTATTATTACCATCAACATACCTTGTTCACCGAGTTTAATCGTTTCTAACAACTACCTTCAGATGCCATCATAAACGAACGGAGAAGTAATGAGAATTCATGCCGAGAATTGTAAACAAAGCAGAATGTGTTAAGGGGAGTGACTGGGCCAAACGTAGATTCATACACATTTTCTCTGGCACTGGACCAGAGAAAACGGAATGCTTTCCCTCCGCCTGGCTACCACACCTCATATTTATGTGAAATTTATTGTACTGTGGGTGTATCATGTTTATATGCTATGTAACGTGTTTCTTAGATGGATTAATGAAAATGTTTATATTAATATAAAATAAGACATTTAACCCTTTCAGGGTCCGTCCCGTAGATCTACAGCTTTGAAGCCAGGGTCCAAGCCGTAGATCTACGCCATGAGCTCAGCTCACTCAGATAAGTTGTGAGCGGTAAATTTGGGCCTAGATATGAGAGAATACATCTATGTGGTAAGTGTGCACCACATAAATCCTGCAGCACTCGGTGCATAATGAGAGAAAAAAACTGAGACCATAATTTTGGATTAAAACAGCAACTTTGCGGTGTTTTTTGTATGTTTTTTATAGTAGTATGCGATTTCTTGGTCTCATTTGATAGAATGAAAGATATATTACAGAAATAGAGATGATTTTGATTGGTTTTAGTAATGAAAATGGCTTGAAACTGAACTCAAAGTAGCAGAAATTTTAAATTTTTGTCAATGTTCAAGAGTAAACAAATGACGTCACGCATCTAATACACGTCAGCTGGTGGGTCTGATATACGTTCACAAATGTGGTGATATTATTTATACAATTATTACAATATTGCATAACAGTAAATCTTCCAGTTTTTTGGTGTGAATAAAAATTCATTATGTGAATAAAAAATCAAAATGGAATTAATTTGTAAAGCCTGAAAATGTAACTAATGAACAAAGGAAATGTTAGTTTAGTGCCAGGAATGCCTGCATTGTTTATTCTGCACCCTATTTTGAAATTGGAATATTTTGAACTTGTGTTAAATTGGATAAATTACCAATTTCCGATCAATTTATTGGGTAGTAGAAACAGTTGACTGGGCAATTTCTTGTGCCCAATCGATAAAATAGAAGTAATACTAGCAAAATAGCTAAGAATATGGTCAACTGGAATAATGTAATTGGCCTAAAATGGGAGTCAAAATCGGCAAAATTGCCGATGCATAAATATCGCTGACATCAAAATTCGCAAGAGCGTAATTTCGTCAATTTTCAATAAAATTTCGTACTTTTTGTTTTATTACCTTCAGAAAGAGATTCTCTACAATTTTTTTGAAAATTCTTGGACCCTGGCTGTCACTCTGAGATTTGGCCTCTGGACCCTCAAAGGGTTAATGTGCCCAAGAGTGATTATTATTACATACAATTAGTATTATTACTATGGCGGTAAGACTAGAGGGACACACTTAGTGATTTTAATGTGTACCTGCACACCAGCAAAGTGTGTAAGTATATTTAGGTACAGGCACACAAGTATAATTATCCAAGTACATATAAAAGATGCAATAACTTTAAAACACTTGAAATTTTGGAAAGTTTCCAGACATAATAGAGATATGTGCTCACAGAGAATGTAAACAAACTGGGTGGGGCAGGCCGTATTATAAAGACGGGGAGCCGTATAGCGAGTTTTGGTCATAATTTGAAATAGCTGTATTAGAGGAAAGCCGTAAGGTGAAACGCCGTAAAGAGGGGCCCTACTGTATATGCAAATATAGCTATGATTATTATTAACAAAAAAAGGCACAATACCATGACTGGAACAATACACACACAACCAGCACATATAAAAAAGAGAGGAGCTTACGACGACGTTTCGGTCCGACTTGGACCATTTACAAAGTCACACTAACACACAGGACAGGAAGAAGGGGTATTTATAGGCAGGCAGGCAGACAGGGAAGGGCACAAGAAAGTGGTGGAGGGGTAATAATGGAGGTGGTAGTGGTAGTGGTAGTAGTAGTGGAGTCAGTCATATTCTAGGAAAGGAGCACTGCAATGAAGCTGGCGGCCCGCATAGGGTAAGGACAACAACACAGAGGGGGAAAAAATGAAATTAAAATAAAGGACAAAAACAAGGCAAAAAAAAAGAAAGAAAACACAGAGGAGAAAGAGAAGGGGAAAGAGATAGAAGGGAAAGGAATCAGGTTAAGTCACGGGTGTTCTGAAGTTTGGAGCATTTAACAATGTAATGGGAGAGGAAAGCATCTACAGAGACAAAGCCAGGGCTAAGATTCATACAAGGAAAGTTGTGTATAAGGGAGGATTCAACCAGATGGCGACTGTGAAAGTTGGACGTAGGGTAGACAGTTTTAGCAGAAGACCAATCAATAGGATGACTGTGATCTCTGACATGACAGAAAAGAGCATTATTAGTGTCGGCAAGCCTAACACTATTTTTGTGCTCCCTAAGTCTGTCAGAAAGAGATCGGCCAGTTTCTCCAAAGTACTGAAGAGGACAGGAGGAGCAAGAAATAGAGTAGACACCAGGAGAATCTATAGAGGGAGGGGAGGTATGAACTAGATCTGTGCCTATAAATACCCCTTCTTCCTGTCCTGTGTGTTAGTGTGACTGTAAATGGTCCAAGTCGGACCGAAACGTCGTCGTAAGCTCCTCTCTTTTTTATATGTGCGGGTTGTGTGTATGATTATTATTAATTAGTATAAGTCTTCTAAAGAGCATACAAAATAAAGTGACGAGTATATCAATGTCCAACACATTTGTAAATTCAAATATGTACAGCAATATTTCACTTTAAACTTGCCAGGTACAGGCCATATTATTGTAAAGAGTAGCACAAAAATATGGACACAAAAGAGCTCATTACTATACCTGCCATATTATTTTTTTTTTCAACACACTGTCCGTCTCCCACTGAGGCAGAATGACACCCTCCTCCCCCCCCCAAAAAAAAAAAATCACTATCATTCAGAGGCAGAGGAGTGCAGATATGACAGTTCAGGTGTCACTCCTTTAAAGTGTAGGCATTGTACCTCCCAACTCCAGGACTCAAGTCTGGCTAACTGGTTTCCCTGAATCCCTTCACAAAATATTACCCTGCTCACAGCCAACAGCTCGTCAAGTCCGAAAAAAACAGTTGTCTCCATTCAGTCCTATCTAACATGCTCACACATGCCTGCTGTATTATTATTACCGGTGAATATTTAATGAAAGTCACTCATCATTGACTGAAATCCTAAGGCCTATATCTTACTAAACGAAATACTACAGTGGTACCCCAAGTTTCGTACTTTATTCATTCCAGAAGGCTGTTCGAGTGCCATTACCGAACGAATTTGTTCCCATAAGGAATAATGTAAATTAGATTAGTCCATTTCAGACCCCCAAAAATACACTTACAAAAGCACTTACAATAATACACTTATATAATTGTTCGAGTTGGGAGCAGTACGAAACTCGGGGTACCACTGTACTAATGAATTAAATTAATTGGATCGCCTCCTTTGAGGATCGGGGTAACCCTTGTTAAAAAGAGTTGCAATAATAGGTGACAACACAAGAAAAGCTTTTTTATACATGAGTGGTGGTAGGTTATTTGGGTCTCCTGTCTTGTTCTTTAGTGTTTTGATGATGAGTGAAATTTCAGTAGGGTTTGTTGGGGCTAGGAATAGAGTATTTGGGTAGTTACCAGTGAGGTAGTCTTTTGGCTGTGTGATTAAGTTTGGGATTTTGCTTGCAAGTGTTGTTCCTACAGTCAAGAAAAAGACATTAAGTTTGTTGGCAGTATCTGTCGGCTGGATGAGAGGTTCCTCTGGTTTCATTAAGTTAATCACTCTTTCGAGGCAGTTTTCTAGATCCTAGAATTTTATGTCATAAAATCTGTTTTCATAATACTACAGTGGTACCTCTACTTATGAGCAGCTCCCAGCTCGAACAATTATGTTAAGTGTATTTTTGTAGGTGCTTTTGTAAGTGTATTTTTGGGGGTCTGAAATGGATTAATCTAATTTTCATTATTTCTTATGGGAAAAAATTCCTTTGGTATCGGCACTTGAATAGCCGTCTGGAACGAATTAAGCTCGTAACTCGAGGTACCACTGTACAGTTTTTTTTTAGACCTTATTAGATTAGTAAGTGTTGACAAGTAAAGTTTTGTCTGTTCCTTTGTTATTTGACCCATTCTGTGATCTGGTTTGTTTTTATTGGACAATGCCTGTTATTTTTTTTTTTTTTTTTTTTTGTAGAAAAATTTTTACTCGTCAGTATCGAGGCTGGCTGCTAGCTCACTCTGCCAGTCAGTGTTAATTAATGCTGAAATAAAATTATTTACTGATGACTGGTGGGAAACGGCTGACGTGTTAAAAAAAAAAAATCTTATTTGAGATATGTATGAATATTAGAGGAAAGCCAGAGCTTGGCACATTTATTTCCATAGTATTTTACAGATATACATTTTTTTGCACATGATTTTTGTGATTCCTTCTGCATGGCTATGTCAAGAGGGATTCCTGATTCTCTCATTTCAAGTAACATCAAACTGAGATTACCTCCTACTTTAACCCTTTGACTGTTTCGGACATATATATACGTCTTACGAGCCAATGTTTCGGACGTATTTATACGCCTAAATTCTAGCGGCCTCAAATCAAGCAGAAGAAAGCTGGTAGGCCCACATATGAGAGAATGGGTCTGTGTGGTCAGTGTGCGCCGTATAAAAAAAATCGGGCAGCCACTGGTGCATTGTGGGAACACCATTTCAGTAGTCCTTGTTCAGCATGCCTAGCGGTAAGAATTATTTGACTCCTTGGCGCATCTGGGACATTTCTCTTCCTCAATGATAGCTCTAACACAGATGGAAGTGTGTCTGAAGATAAATTTCATGGTTTTGAGGAGTTTGTGACCGAAAGCAATGCCCAGGATACCAGAAGGAAGGAAGGAAGAAAGAAAGAAAGTAAGGAAGGAAGAGATGTGAGGAAGGAATGAAGGAAAGAAGAGATGAGAGGAAGGAAGGAAGGAAAGAAGTAAGGAAGGAAGGAAGGAAGGAAAGAAGTAATGAAGGAGGAAAGGAAAGAAGTAAGGAAGGAGGAAAGGAAAGAAGGAAGGAAGGAGGAAAGGAAAGAAGTAAGGAAGGAGGAAAGGAAAGAAGTAAGGAAGGAGGAAAGGAAGAAGGAAGGAAGGAGGAAAGGAAGAAGGAAGTAAGAAAGGAAGGAAGAGATGAGAGGAAGGAAGGAACAAAAGAAGTAAGAAAGGAAGGAAGAAATAAAGGAAGGAAGAAAGGAAGGAAGGCAGGAAGGAAGAGATGAGAGGAAGGAAGGAAGGAAATATGTAAGAAAGGAAGGAATGAAGGAAAAAAGGAAGCTAGGAAGGTAGGTATGAAGGAAAGGAAGGAGGTTGTGGAGAAGAAGACATGGGTCCCCTTTTGTGTTGACAGGTTGACAGGCAGTGTGGGGTGGTGAGTAATGGTATAATATGTCATTTTGACAGCTGCCTTACCCTGACTCAGGAAATTTAGATGTCCCCCCCCCCACACACACACACATAGCTTGGAGCTTTGAAGTGCTAATTGCAGTTGATGGAAAGTGTCTAGTCATTATATATGTGTATATATATTATAGAACAATAGTAATAAACAATTTTTTTTATTGTTGGTTGGTGTAAACAAGTTTTGTAAACAATATAATGATACTAATGTTTGTGCGATTATTGTATTGCATACAACGAGTGTATATATATACATTGCACCTTACTTTGGTCTCACAGGCCACATAAGTTATGTGAAAAAAACAAGAAACCTACGAAAGGAAGTAAACCAAAGTTTACCGGGTGAGCGGCATTCGCCGCTGTTGCCATACGCGGCTCATTTTTTACCAACTTTATGCCTCTATATTTCGGTAAATACTGATCGCAAAAAATTTTTTTTGGGGATTTAAACAATCAGAAAAATAATCTTAACATTTTTATAAGAAAAAATAATTTTTTTTTTTCGAATATTTCCCGACATAGAATGACAGTTTCAGAGAGAGGCCTCCGATAGTCAAAGGGTTAATTGAATTAATTCTCCACATAGGCAGTGTCCTTAACTCTTTCATTGTCACAACCCCAGACATTAAGAGCTGACAGTGTTGCAATTTACAAAAAATTATTTATCTACTAAAGTGGTAGAGAATATTTTTCTGAAGAGAATTACACCAAAAGTACGATATTTGATGAAAAACTTGCAGAATTATGCAGGGACAAATTTGGTAGTCTGGGCACAATATATGCATTGGCAATTTTGCCCATTTTAAGTCCCAGTTTAATTTAATTCCATTGTTCAATTCAACTCATTTTCTAGCTATTTTGCTAGTACGACTTCTGTTCTATTGAGTGAGTGCAAGAAACTTCCCATTCAACTATCAAAACTACTCTATAGAGTGCAAAGAAGTCAGTAATTTGGCCAATTTTACAAAAAATTGAACAAATTCCAGTTTAAAACAATCTAAAATAAACACTAGGCATTCCAGTCACTAAAACAGTCTATTCATTAATCATGTCCCCCAGCCCCTCTCATATAATACTTGCCCTCCATTTTTAATCCATCACACACAAAAAAGGTGAAGTTTTATCTTATTTCTTGGATATTTAATTACTGTATGACCAAGAATTATTGGTCAGGGTTTAGACTGTCCCAATTAACTGAAGCAGACCTAGTAAAAAAACAATGAAACAAACTGGGGAGGAGGGAAATGTAAGGAAGCTAAGGAAACTCGCCAAAAATCTTACATTTCTAACACTTTGTGGTCTATCAATTTGATCAGTTGATTCCAAGAAATAGCCAGTAAAACCATAAAAAACTACCATAGAAAACAACTCGGTTGGTGTTTTAAACTGAACAACTGAACACAAGGTCAGAGGTTTGTTTTTCCTATCATACGCTGCATGGAGCAGGATTTTTTTTTATACTGTGCACACCAACTGCACAGACCCATTTTCTTGTATCTAGGCCAAAATTTATTGCTACCAGCATATCTAAGGACACCGTGGTTAAAACAGATTTATGTGATCTGTGTGGAGGCAGAGGGTTAATTATCTTACTTCCTAATACAGTATGAAAAGTTTACTACTCCTTAAATAACTATAGACCTATATCAAACCTATCCCTTCTTTCTAAAATCTTGGAAAAAAAAAATTCACAAACAAATTTACTCCTACTTGGTATCCCACAACATACTTAACCCCTGCCAGTTTGGACTTAGGCCGAAAAAAGTACTATGATGCAATTACAGTGGACCCCCGAGTAACGGTCTGTCCGAATAACTGTTTCTTCGTGTAAAGGTTGCATTTTTCGGTCAATATTTTTCTTGTGTAGTGGTTTTTACTCGTGTAGCGGTCCGTACCAGACTTGTCTGCCTCGCCGCGCAGGACGCCAGTCTAGCGTTGTTTACACTTGAGTGAACAATACCCAGCGTGCTCTTTCAAACATTCACAATACATTTGTTGTGTTTATTGGTGGTTTAGTGATTGTCACTGTGAAGTAAGTCACCATGGGTCCAAAGAAGCTTCCTAGTGGCACCCCTGTGGTAAAGAGAGTGAGGAACACCATTGAACTGAAGAAAGAGATTGTAGAAAAATATGAGTGGCGTACGTGCGAGTGAGCTTGCCAGGATGTACAATAAAAACCAATCTACTATCACCTCTATCCTGGCAATGAGAAAAGAAATCAAGGAAGCTAATGTTGCAAAAAGGGTTGATATGTTAACGAAAAATAGATCGAAAACAGTGGATGAGGTTGAGAAGTTGTTGGTGGTGTGGATCAACGAAAAACAGATAGCGGGTGATAGTATTTCCACGGTGATAATTTGTGAGAAGGCAAAGCAGTTGCATGCAGATCCTGTCAAGACAATGCCTGGAACCAGTGCTGAGGAGAGTGATTTTAAAGCCAGCAGAGGCTGGTTTGAGAGGTTTAAGAAACGTAGTGACATACACAGTGTTGTGAGGCATGGTGAGGCAGCCAGCTCAGACAAACGTGCAGCTGAAATGTTTGTGCAGGAATTCCAGGGGTTCGTAGACACTGAAAAATCTGAACCCCAACAAGTGTTTAATTGTGATGAAACAGGCCTCTTTTGGAAGAAAATGCCAAAGAGGACCTTCATTACTCAGGAGGAAAAGGCACTGCCAGGACACAAGCCTATGAAAGACAGGCTAACTCTCATGTTGTGTGCTAATGCCAGTGGTGACTGTAAAGTGAAGCCTTTACTGGTGTATCATGCAGAAAATCCCAGAGCCTTCAAGAAACACAATGTTAACAGGAATAATTTGTGTGTGCATTGGAAGGCTAACACGAAGGCATGGGTCAATAAGGACATTTTCGTGGAATGGTTGACTGGAGTGTTTGGCCCTAGTGTGAAGAAATACCTCCTGGAAAAGAAATTGGGACTCGAGTGCCTCCTGGTACTGAACAATGCTCCTGCTCATCCTCACAACTTGGAAGACTATTTGTCTGATGAGTTCAGTTTCATCACTGAAGTTCTTGCCTCCTAACACCACTCCTCTCATCCAGCCCATGGACCAGAAGGTCATTTCTAACTTCAAAAAACTGTACACCAAAGCAATGTTTCAAAGGTGCTTTGACATAACCTCAGTCTCTGAATTGACCCTAAGAGAGTTCTGGAAAGATCACTTCAATATCGTCCATTGCATAGGTCTTATAGGTAAGGCTTGGGAAGGAGTGACTTCCAGGACTTCGAACTCTGCTTGGAGACCACTGTGGCCGGATTGTGTTGAAAAGAGGGATTTCGAAGGATTTGAGGCTGACCCTGTGCCTGTTGTGGAAGATATTGTGGCATTGGGGAACAGCCTGGGGTTGGAGTCGAGTGGTGAGGATGTGGAAGAGTTGGTGGAGGACCACAGGGTAGAGCTAACAACTGAAGAGCTGCAACAGCTGGAAGTGGAATAGCATCAGACCAGAGTTGAGGTTATTGATTCACAGGAGGAGGAAGAGGGAGTGAAGGAGGTGCCTTCTTCAGTGCTTAACCCTTTGACTGTTTCGGTCGTATATATACGTCTTATGAGCCAATGTTTCAGACGTATTAAGACGCATAAATTCTAGCGGCCTCAAATCAAGCATGAGAAAGCTGGTAGGCCTACATGTGAGAGAATGGGTTTGTGTGGTCAGTGTGTGCAGTATAAAAAAAATCGGGCAGCCAGTGGTGCATTGTGGGAACGCATTTCAGTAGTTCTTGTTCAGCATGCAAAGCGGTAAGAATTATCTGACTCCTTGGTGCATCTGGGACTGTTCTCTTCCTCAATGATAGCTCTAACACAGATGGAAGTGTCTCTGAAGATAAATTTCATGGTTTTGAGGAGTTTATGACCGAAAGAAATGCCCAGGATACCAGAAGGAAGGAAGGAAGAAAGAAAGGAAGGAAGAGATGAGAGGAAGGAAGAGATGAGAGGAAGGAAGGAAGAGATGAGAGGAAGGAAGAGATGAGAGGAAGGAAGGAAGAGATGAGAGGAAGGAAGAGATGAGAGGAAGGAAGGAAGGAAAGAAGAGATGAGAGGAAGGAAGGAAGGAAAGAAGAGATGCGAGGAAGGAAGGAAGGAAAGAAGAGATGAGAGGAAGGAAGGAAGGAAAGAGATGAGAGGAAGGAAGGAAAGAAGAAGTAAGGAAGGAGGAAAGGAAGAAGGAAGGAATTAAGAAAGAAAGATAGAGAAAGGAAGGAAGGAAGAGATGAGAGGAAGGAAGGAACAAAAGAAGTAAGAAAGGAAGGAAGAAATAAAGGAAGGAATGAAGGAAGAAAGGAAGGAATGAAGGAAGAAAGGAAGGAATGAAGGAAGAAAGGAAGGAAGAGATGAGAGGAAGGAAAGAAGGAAATATGTAAGAAAGGAAGGCAGAAAGAAAGTAAGGAATGAAGGAAGAAAGGAAGCTAGGAAGGTAGGTATGAAGGAAAGTAAGGAGGTTGTGGGGAAGAAGACATGGGTCCCCTTTTGTGTTGACAGGCAGTGTGGGTGGGGAGTAATGGTATAATATGTCATTTTGACAGCTCCCTTACCCTGACTCAGCATGTATTTACATTATTTCTTATGGGATATAAGGTTTCGAGTTTCAAATTTTTTGTGTTGAGGTCTAGCTCCTGGAATGGATTAAGACTGTTACTCGGGGGTCCACTGTATTATACATGTGCTTGAACTTTTATGTACGGCACTCGAAAAAATGAAATTCCACTGGGTCTCTTCATAGATCTATGGAAAGCATTTGATACAGTCAACCACGACCTCTTGCACATAAAACTTGAACATTATGGGGTCAGAGGACACTCTTTCGATTACCTAAAATCAACACCATTTGTGTATGTATACACAAATGGTGTTGCCTCCACTACACAACCTGTTCTTATTGGGGTCCTACAGGGACCCCAATAAGTGGTCCTTGGACCTCTTCTCTTTCTCATTTACATCAATGACCTCCCTAACGCATCTAAACTACTTGAACCCGTTCTTTTTTGCAGATGACACTACTTATGTCTTCTCTCACCCAAACCCAACTATACCTAGAGACACCGTAAATGATGAGCTACTAAAAATATCTACTTGGATGACGACCAATAAACTCACTCTCAATATAGACAAAACTTACTTCATGATGTTTGGAAACAGAGCTGTAAATATTCAGCTAAACATATCGATAAATGGTTCCCCCATTTCAAGACACACACACGGCAAATTTCTAGGTCTCCACCTTGATGACTGCTGTCTTAAATTTCAGACCCACATACAGAATATAACCAAGAAAGTCTCCAAAACAGTTGGCATCCTTTCTAAGATGCAGTATTATGTACCCCAAACGTGTCATTTCGGGTACACTCTCTCATCTACCCTTACCTCACCTATGGTATTTGTTAATGGGGTTCAACCACAGCAAATCACCTTAAACCTTTAATAACCCAGCAAAAAGCTGATGTGCGATTGATTACAAACTTCTGCACCAGGCAACACACCACACTATTTAAGAGCTTGAACCTGATTAACATACAAAATATTCACTCACATTATTATGCCTACTACATACACAGAACATTATATACTCCAATATTAACCCTCCTCTCGAACTCCTGGAGAACTACAACAGAATGCCCAGGCATAACAGAAGGCACAAAACATTTTGATATCCCACATGTCCATCTCTCCCTATGCAAAAATGCTATGCATGTAAAGGGCCTGAAGATCTGGAATTCACTGCCTGAACATACAAAAAGGCCCCTGCCTGCACACCAATTTAACCCTTTCAGGGTCCGTTCCGTAGTTCTACGTCATGAGCAGCTCAGCTCAAAGCAAATTTGGGCCTAGATATGAGAGAATACATCTATGTGGTAAGTGTGCACCACATAAAACAAATCCTGCAGCACACAGTGCATAATGAGAGAGAAAAACTGAAACCGCAATGTTCGATTAAAAGAGACTTTGCAGTGTTTTTTCGTGTACTTTGTATAGTTGTATTTGCGATTTCTTGGTCTCATTTGATAGAATAGAAGATATATTACAGAGATAGAGATGATTTCGATTGGTTTTTGTACTGCAAATGGCTTGAAACTGAGCTCAAAATAGCGGAAATGTTAAATTTTTGCCTATGTTCAAGAGTAAACAAATGACCTCACACATCTAATACGCGCCAGCTGGTTGGTCTAATATACGTTCACAAACGTGGTGATATTACTTGTACAATTATTACAATATTGCATAACAGTAAATCTTCCATTTTTTGGTTTGAATAAAAATTCATTATGTGAATAAAAAATAAAAATGGAATTCATTTGTAAAGACTGAAAACATAACTAATGAACAGAGGAAATGTTAGTTTAGTGCCAGGAATGCCTGCATTGTTTATTATGCACCCTATTTTGAAATTGGAATATTTTGAACTTTGAGTTAAATTGGCTAAATTACCAATTTCCAGCCACTTTATTTTATAGTTGAAACAGTTGACTGTGTGATTTATTGTGCTCAATCGATAGAATAGAAGTAATACTAGTGAAATAGCTAAGAATTTGGTCGACTGGAATAATGTAATTTGCCTAAAATGGGAGTCAAAGTCGACAAAATCGCTGATGCGTAAATATCGCTGACACATCAAAATTCGCGATAGCATAATTTCGTCAATTTTCAATCAAATTTCGTACTTTTTGTTTTATTACCTTCAGAAAAAGATTCTCTACCATTTCACAAGAAAAAATAAGAATTTTTTCTTTTTAAATTCTTGGACACTGGCACACCCCTTCCAAAAATGGCCTTGAACCCTGAAAGGGTTAAGGCTCTACTTAGAAATCACATCTCCCAAAACTAACCGCACAAACACTTTTATATTATCACCATCATATTTTAAGAAAAAGAGGATAAATAAGTATACAAGATATGATGTAGGGCGTAATGATAGTAGTTTGTTGGACTATGTATTGGTAGATAAAAGACTGTTGAGTAGACTTCAGGATGTACATGTTTATAGAGGGGCCACAGATATATCAGATCACTTTTTAGTTATAGCTACAGTGGGAGTAAAAGGTAGATGGGATACAAGGAAAATAGAATCAGTAAGTAAGAGAGAGGTGAAGGTTTATAAACTAAAAGAGGAGGCAGTTAGGGTAAGATATAAACAACTATTGGAGGATAGATGGGCTAGTGAGAGTGTAGGCAATGGGGTTGAAAATGTATGGGGTAGATTTAAAAATGTAGTGTTAGAGTGTTCAGCAGAAGTTTGTGGTTACAGGCGAGTGGGTGCGGGAGGGAAGAGGAGCGATTGGTGGAATGATGATGTAAAGAGAGTAGTAAGGGAGAAAAAGTTAGCATATGAGAGGTTTTTACAAAGTTGAAGTGATGCAAGGAGGGAAGAGTATATGGAGAGAAAAAGAGAGGTTAAAAGAGTGGTGAAGCAATGTAAAAGAGAGCAGATGAGAGAGTGGGTGAGATGTTATCAGCAAATTTTGTTGAAAATAAGAAAAAGTTTTGGAATGAGATTAATAAGTTGAGGAAGCCTAGAGAACAAATGGATTTGACAGTTAAAAATAGGAGAGGAGAGTTATTAAATGGAGAGTTAGAGGTATCGGGAAGATGGAGAGAATATTTTGAGGAGTTGTTAAATGTTGATGAAGATAGGGAAGCTGTGATTTCGTGTGTAGGGCAAGGAGGAATAACATCTTGTAGGAGTGTGGAAGAGCCAGTTGTGAGTGTAGGGAAGTTCGTGAGGCAGTGGGTAGAATGAAAGGGGGTAAGGCAGCTGGGATTGATGGGATAAAGATAGAAATGTTAAAAGCGGGTGGGGATATAGTTTAGGAGTGGTTGGTGCTATTATTTAATAAATGTATGGAAGAGGGTAAGGTACCTATGGATTGGCAGAGAGCGTGTATTGTTCCTTTGTATAAAGGCAAAGGGGACAAAAGAGAGTGCAAAAATTATAGGGGAATAAGTCTGTTGAGTGTACCTGGTAAAGTGTATGGTAGAGTTATTATTGAAAGAATTAAGAGTAAGACAGAAAGTAGGATAGCAGATGAACAAGGGGGCTTTAGGAAAGGTAGGGGGTGTGTAGACAAAGTGTTTACAGTGAAACATATAGGTGAACAGTATTTGGATAAGGGTAAAGATGTTTTTGTGGCATTTATGGATTTGGAAAAGGCGTATGATAGGGTAGATAGGGGGGCAATGTGGCAGATGTTGCAGGTGTATGGAATAGGAGGAAGGTTACTGAAAGCAGTAAAGAGTTTTTATGAGGATAGTGAGGCTCAGGTTAGAGTGTGTAGGAGGGAAGGGACTATTTCCCAGTAAAAGTGGGCCTTAGACAAGGATGTGTGATGTCACAGTGGTTGTTCAATATATTTATAGATGGGGTTGTAAGAGAAGTGAATGCGAGGGTCTTGGCAAGAGGTGTTGGGCTAAAAGATAAAGAAGCAAATACAAAGTGGGAGTTGTCACAGTTGCTTTTTGCTGATGACACTGTGCTTTGGGAGATTCTGAAGAGAAGTTGCAGAGGTTGGTGGATGAATTTGGTAGGGTGTGTAAAAGAAGAAAATTGAAAGTGAATATAGGAAAGAGTAAGGTGATGAGGATAACAAAAAGAATAGGTGACGAAAGATTGGATATCAGATTGGAGGGAGAGAGTATGGAGGAGGTGAATGTATTCAGATATTTGGGAGTGGACATGTCGGCGGATGGGTCTATGAAGGATGAGGTGAATCATAGAATTGATGAGGGGAAAAGGGTGAGTGGAGCACTTGGAGTCTGTGGAGACAAAGAACCTTGTCCATGGAAGTAAAGAGGGAATGTATGAGAGTATAGTTATACCAACGCTCTTATATGGGTGTGAAGCATGGGTGATGAATGTTGCAACAAGGAGAAGGCTGGAGGCAGTGGAAATGTCATGTCTGAGGTCAATGTGTGGTGTGAATATAATGCAGAGAATTCGGAGTTTGGAAATTAGGAGGAGGTGCGGGATTACCAAAACGATTGTCCAGAGAGCTGAGGAGGGGTTGTTGAGGTGGTTTGGACATGTAGAGAGAATGGAACGAGACAGAGTGACTTCGAGAGTGTATAAATCTGTAGTGGAGGGAAGGCGGGGTAGGGGTCGGCCTAGGAAAGGTTGGAGGGAGGGGTAAAGGAAGTTTTGTGTGCGAGGGGCTTGGACTTCCAGCAAGCATGTGTGAGCGTATTTGATAGGAGTGAATGGAGGCATATGGTTTTAATACTTGACGTGCTGTTGGAGTGTGAGCAAAGTAACATTTATGAAGGATTCAGGAAACCGGCAGGCCGGACTTGAGTTCTGGAGATGGGAAGTACAGTGCCGGCACTCTGAAGGAGGAGTGTTAATGTTGCAGTTTTATAACTGTAGTGTAAAGCACCCCTCTGGCAAGACAGTGATGGAGTGAATGATGATGAAAGTTTTTCTTTTTCGGGCCACCCTGCCTTGGTGGGAATCGGCCAATGTGTTAATAAATAAAAAAAAAAAAACATCAGTAACTCAAAAAATTCCCAAATATTTTATGATTGCCCAATTATGTAAGCATTATTTCGAAATTAAAATTGTTTCAAACTCATTATGTAAAATATGCCAAATTGTAATACTGTAACTTGTTAAATACAGCCTCTCCTCACTTAGCGACGTACTCATTCACCGATGACTCGGACTTATGATGGGCTCTCTGACTAGTATGCATACCTAAATAATGTATACAGTGGTCCCTCGGTTTTCGTGCATCTCCAAACTCGAACATTTATGTAAGTGTATTTTAGTAAGTGCTGTTGCAAGTGTATTTTTGGGGGTCTGAAATAGACTAACCTACGTGACATTATTTCTTAAGGAAGTAAATTCGTTCGGTAATGGCACTTGAGCAGCATTCTGGAACGAATTTTCGGCGAAAACCGAGGGACCACTGTATTAGAGTTGATTTCCTCTATTGTGTTTATTACAATATAGAGTACACTACTGTATAAACATTTAAAAACATACCAGAAATGTTATAAATGGTGAAAAGGTGACATTAAAACAATATCAAAGATAGTTGACACAAACCCACTACCATTATAGTATGCTCTTCACTTAGCGACAAATTCGTTTACCGATGTGGTCTTAGGAATGGAGCTCCGTCGTTAAGTGAGGAGAGGCTTTAATTCATCTTAACTATAAATTCAATTACTGTTAACACCTTAACTGTCCAAACATAGATCTACGTTGTTACTGCTAGCACTCCGAACGTAGATCAACGTTTTATTTTTCCTGTCTTCAAATTTGGCGCGATAGGCCTGAGCAGCCTAGATATGAGATAATAGGTCTGCACACTCAGTGTGTGCCATATGAAAAAAAAATGGGACCCCGGTACCGCATAATAGCCCCAGTTAGTTTCAGCTCCATCTTGGGTCAACATCATGGCAAATCCCTGTGATTCACTCATGCCTTGTTGTATTAACACTTTTTATTAGGGGAAATTGATATAGAACGTGAGTTTAGTGGATTTGAGACCAATGTGACCACTAATGGTCAAGGAATTTAAGTGAAAATATTGATGATAACCCAGATGACCCTCAGCCCATCACCTCTGGGGTGGCCAATGTGGCCACACCAGACCCTCAGCCAAGCACCTCTGGGGTGGCCAGTGTGGCCACACCAGACCCTCAGCCAAGCACCTCTGGGGTGGCCAGTGTGACCACACTAGACCCTTGGCCAAGCACCTCTGGGGTGGCCAATGTTATTACTCAAGAGGCAACTACGCAAGCGGAAATTATCATTTTCTGTCATTTTTGGTGATGACAATAGTGAAAGTGATATAAGTGACGAAGAGATTGATTTTATGCCCTTAGAGGATTCGTTGAGTGATGGTGATATACATTATTTCCCAGTGAAGTGTACCTTTAGACGTCGTCACCTACGTTCAGGCAGTGTGCCATATGCAGTCCCCAAGGGTCGTGGGAGGTCACGATCGAAAACCCCAGCCACTGATAGTGATACTGATCATGAAGTAGAATATGCAGGGATGGAGGAAGAGGAGGTGGTGGTGGGAGGCATGGTGCCTGGGCCAATTGGTGTGGTTGGCGGGCAGACAAAAGACAGCCGGCACCCCCTCAACCATGTGCTGCCTCCACTCCCGTCCCTCCTCCTGCTCCCCCATGCCACAGGTCCATCCTGCACCATCTGACCGTGAATGGAAGTGGACACAAAGTACAACATTTGTGCCACATCCTTTCGATTTTGATGCCAGTGGAAGTGGCATCCTCTCAAAATGTCCCATCACGAATGAGTCTACAGAGTTAGACTTTTTCCAATTATACTATGAGGAGCCGATAATGAACTTGATTGTCACCCAGACGAACAATTACTACCGCTATATAATGGACAACACAGAGGTTGCAGAATTGTCACGGCTGCACAGATGGAAAGATACAACTGTGGCTGAAATGTATTTATTCCTTGGCACTGCCATGCTTATGACTCGTACATATAAGCACAATATAGCACAGTACTGGTCCAAAGACGACTTCATCAGTACTCCTGTCTTCCGTGACCTCCTTCCCTGCAACAGATTCACTCTGTTGCTATGAATGTTGTACTTCTCAGACACTAAGAGGCCCAACAGAAATGACCTTCTATACAAAATCCGGAAAGTGTTTATGTATCTGAAGCAGAAATTCAGTGCCTACTTTTATCCCTTCAAGAACATTGTTGTTGACGAGTCCTTGATTCTGTTCAAGGGACGACTGTCATTCAAACAATATACAGTGGAACCCCAAATATTGGCCGCTGCATTTATCTGCCGAATCGTATTTAGGCCGGTTTTTGGCCTGAAATTTTGCTCTGTGTTTCAGCCGGTGCCTCGCAAATCGGCCGTATTAGACGTGTCAGCCTGCTGGGATGGTGCACGTAGGTGAGTCAGTCTCCCTGTCTCTCGGTGAGTGAGCATATACTCTGCGCATTCATCCAAACATTTCCTTATAATCTATTGCTTTTTGTGCTTGTTTATTAAGTGCGACTGTGAAATAAGCCACCATGGGCCCAAATAAACTTCCTAGTGCCAGCCCTTTGGTAAAGAAAGTGAGAAACACGATAGAATTGAAGAAAAATACGAAAGTGGTGTGCGTGTGCTCCAGTGGTGGAGGCAGTAGCATCAGTACGCCCGTTGCTACTATTTAGTGAACAACCCGTGCTGTAAATTTGTGAATTTTCACGCAGATAGGGCTTTGATGCCTGAAGTCCTTATGGAGGGGGATTCCCCTTCCAAACAATAATCAGTCCTCCCTCTCTCCTCCCTGTCTTCCATATGCCATGAAGAGTCATCAATAAAGGTATGTAATAATGATTTAGATGTTCATTTATATGTAATTGTCATTGTTTTGTGTATGTAAAACTATAGTTAAACTTTACAAAATGTATTTTTTTATTACTTTTGGGTGTCTGGAACGGATTAATTGTATTTACATTAATTCTTATGGGAAATATTGCTTCTAATTTAGGCCGACCTTCTGGAACGGATTATGGCCGATATTCAGGGTTCCACTGTATACCGAGCAAACGCAATCACTTTGGTATAAAACTGTTCGTTATGCATGACTGAGAGTGGCATAGTGTTGGATGTCATTGTCTACACCGGGAGAAACACACTCAATGATGTCAGGTGGATGTTGGGCATTTCTGGTGGTGATGTTCACAAGATGATGGGGTCATATCTTGGCAAGGGTCATACAATGTTCACAGACAACTAGTATACAAGCCCTATGCTCACTGATTTCCTACATGTGAACAATACTGATGTATGTGGAACAGTGAGAAGAAATAGAAAACACATGCCAAGGTTCAGTGAAGGTGCAGTGTAAGCATTTCATGCCAATGACATCATGGCACTGATGTGGCATGACAAATGGGATGTGACATTGCTGTCAACCATCCACAGAAATGAGATGGTACAAAGTGAACAGGGACACCATTGTAAAGCCAGCTGCTGTCATCGACTATGTAAATGAACAATATATGACTAGTCGACAAGTGTGACATCATGATAGGGTTTGTTGACTGTGTGCATAGGAGTTGCAAGTGGTACATGAAAGTTCTTCCACCTTGTAGACATTGCAATGCTCAATGCCTTCAATATGTATGAAATTAAGACTGGAAAATGACTTCGTTATGCAGAATTCACCCTGAATGTCATAAAGCAGATAGTAAAAAAAGTATGGTACCACACTTTTACCTGCCCCTCAACAGCGACCTGTCCCACAACCACAACCAGTGGGGAAAGTGCTGGACTGAATCCTCACTAACTGTCACTACCTGATACCAATACCGTCTACCCCAAAAATGAAGTATTCACAGAAAAAGTGTGTTGTGTGTGCTACCACCACAAGGCGACTCCAACAGAGGAAGGACACACGATTCATGTGTCAGCAATGTGGGGTGGTACTCTGTATGAATCGATGCTTCATGGAGTATCATAAAATCTTGGACTACTAGAAACATAACTGAGACATGTAAATACTACCATTTATATAGTTGTAGATAATAGAATGTGATTTAGCCAGGTGTACAAAATCACCTATCAGTGTGTACATGTGTTTGTGACAATATGATTAATAATTTCATACATAATATTTATGTCTAAACAACAACTGACTATGAAATCAAAATATCTATTATAAAACATAATTATCATGCCATAAAAACTGAGAAAATTAAAAAAATGGAAAAACCGATATTTGCAACATACAGTGGAACCTCAACTTATGAGTGCCCCAACAAACGAGTTTTTTGAGATACCAGCCATCGCTCGGTTGATTTTTTGCTCTGAGTTACGAGCCAAAATCCGAGTTATGAGTAAGCTTCCCCCTCGACAACCCCTCCTCAGTCCTCTGGATAATAGTCTTGGTAATCACCGTACCTCCTCCTAATTTCCACACTACGAATTCGCTGCATTATATTCACACCACACACTGGTCTCAGACATGACATCTCCATTGCCTCCAGCCCTCAAAATTCACTCGCCTCGCATCCTTACTATCACACAAATATTTTTATTTTCTTTATTAACACATCGGCTGTTTCCCACCAAGGCAGGGTGGCCTAACAAAGAAAAACTTTCATCATTCACTCCATCACTGTCTTGCCAGAGGCGTGCTTACACTACAGCTACAAAACTGCAATATTAACACCCCTCCTTCAGAGTGTCGGCACTGTACTTCCCATCTCCAGGAATCAAGTCCGGCCTGCCGGTTTCTCTGAAACCCTTCATAAATGTTACCTTGCCTACACTCCAACAGCACGTCAAGTCCTAAAAACCATTTGTCTCCATTCGCTCCTATCTAACACGCTCACGCACGCTTGCTGGAAGTCCAAGCCTCTCGCACACAAAACCTCCTTAACCCCCTCCCTCCAACCTTTTCTAGGCCGACCCCTACCCCGCCTTCCCTCCACTACAGATTTATACACTCTCGAAGTCATTCTATTTTGCTCCATCCTTTCTATATGTCCAAACCATCTCAACAACCCCTCCTCAGCTCTCTGGATAATAGTTTTGGTAATCCCACACTTCCTCCTAATCTCCAAACTACGGATTCTCTGCATTATATTCACACCACACATTGCCCTCAGACATAACATCTCCACTACCTCCAGCCTTCTCCTTGTTGCAACATTCACAACCCATGTCTCACACCCATACAAGAGTGTTGGTATAACTATACTCTCATACATTCCCCTCTTTGCTTTCATG
Organism: Cherax destructor; assembly: GCA_009830355.1. Classification (NCBI taxonomy): domain Eukaryota; kingdom Metazoa; phylum Arthropoda; class Malacostraca; order Decapoda; family Parastacidae; genus Cherax; species Cherax destructor. Next base: position 51,693 of record WNWK01006193.1, on the reverse strand, counting down.
GATAAAGTTCTCCGTCTCCACAAGCTCCTCAGTGCACCACTCACCTTTTTCCCCTCGTTAATTCTATGATTCACCTCATCCTTCATATACCCGTCTGCTGACACATCCACTCCCAAATATCTGAACACACAAATACTACCCCACAAATCTTTACTTGATCCACTACAGTCCACCCATATCCCATGCCCAACCTCCCTTGATGCTGGTGAGGGGCTCTTGATCTAGGGAATTGGATCTGTGCTCCAGTTCCCTAAATTAATAATAATGAGCTAGCTTCAGTTCCCTAAATTAATACAATAATAATAATAATTATTATAATAATAATGAGCGAGCTTCAGTTCCCTAAATTAATACAATAATAATAATAATTATTATAATAATAATGAGCGAGCTTCAGTTCCCTAAATTAATACAATAATAATAATAATTATTGTAGTAATAATAATAACAAGAGAGTTTCAGTTCCCTAAATACAATAATAATAATAATATACAGGTATACAATATATGATGTAGGGCGTAATGACAGTATGTAGTTTGTTGGACTACGTACAGTGGACCCCCGAGTTTCGTAAACCTCGGAAATCATACAATTATGTAAGTATAATATTGTAAGTTCATGTGGAAGTGTATTTTTGGGGGTCTGAAATAGACTTACCTATGTGACATTTTTCCTTAAGGGAGTAAATTCGTTCGGTAATGGCACTTGAGCAGACTTCAGGAGTGAAGTTTTTACGAAACTCGGGGGTCCACTGTATTGGTAGATAAAAGACTGTTGAGTAGACTTCAGGATGTACATGTTTATAGAGGGGCCACAGATATATCAGATCACTTTTTAGTTGTAGCTAAAGTGAGAGTAAAAGGTAGATGGGATACAAGGAAAATAGAAACAGAAAGTAAGAGAGAGGTGAAGGTTTATAAACTAAAAGAGGACGCAGTTAGAGTAAGGTATAAACAACTATTGGAGGATAGATGGGCTAGTGAGAGTACAGGCAATGGGGTTGAAGATATATAAGGTAGGTTTAAGAATGTAGTGTTAGAGTGTTCAGCAGAAGTTTGTGGTTACAGAAAAGTGGGTGCAGGAAGGAAGAAGAGTGATTGGTGGAATGATGATGGAAAGAGAGTAGTAAGAGAGAAAAAGTTAGCATATGAGAGGTTTTTACAAAGTAGAAGTGATGCAAGGAGGGAAGAGTATATGGAGAGAAAAAGAGAGGTTAAGAGAGTGGTGAAGAAAATAAGAAAAAGTTTTGGAGTGAGAATAATAAGTTGAGGAAGCCTAGGGAACAAATGGATTTGACAGTTAAAAATATTAGAGGAGAGTTATTAAATGGAGAGTTAGAGGTATCGGGAAGATGGAGGGAATATTTTGAGGAATTGTTAAATGTTGATGAAGATAGGGAAGCTGTGATTTCGTGTATAGGGCAAGGAGGAATAACATCTTGTAGGAGTGAGGAAGAGCCAGTTCTGAGTGTGGAAGAAGTTCGTGAGAAAGTGGGTAGAATGAAATGGGGTAAGGCAGCTGGGATTGATGGGATAAAGATAGAAATGTTAAAAGCAAGTGGGGATTTAGTTTTGGAGCAGTTGGTGTTATTATTTAATAAATGTATGGAAGAGGGTAAGGTACCTAGGAATTGGCAAAGTTCCTTTGCATAAAGGCAAAGGGGACAAAAGAGAGTGCAAAAAATATAGGGAAATAAGTCTGTTGAGTATACCTGGTAAAGTGTATGGTAGAGTTATTATTGAAAGAATTAAGAGTAAGATGGAGAGTAGGATAGCAGATGAACAAGGAGGCTTTAGAAAAGGTAGGGGGGGGGGGAGTGTAGACCAAGTGTTTACAGTGAAACATATAGGTGAACAGTATTTAGATAAGGGTAAAGAGGTTTTTGTGGCATTTATGGATTTGGAAAAGGCATATGACAGGGTGGATAGGGGGCAATGTGGCAGATGTATGGAATAGGAGGTAGGTTACAGAAAGCAGTGAAGAGTTTTTACAAGAATAGTGAGGCTCAGGTTAGAGTATGTAGGAGAGAGGGAGATTATTTCCCAGTAAAAGTAGGCCTTAGACAAGGATGTGTGATGTCACTGTGGTTGTTCAATATATTTATAGATGGGGTTGTAAGAGAAGTGAATGCACGGGTGTTGGCAAGAGGTGTGGGGTTAAAAGATAAAGAACCTAACAAAAGGTAGGAGTTGTCACAGTTGCTCTTTGCTGATGACACTGTGCTTTTGGGAGATTCTGAAGAGAAGTTGCAGAGGTTGGTGAATGAGTTTGGTAGGGAATGTAAAAGAAAATTAAAAGTGAATATAGGAAAGAGTAAGGTGATGAGGATAACAAAAAAATTAGGTGACGAAAGATTGGACATCAGATAGGAGGGAGAGAGTATGGAGAAGGTGAATGTATGCAGATATTTGGGAGTGGACGCGTCAGCGGATGGGTATATGAAAGATGAGGTAAATCATAGAATTGATGTGGGGAAAAAGGTGAGCGGTGCATTGAGGAGTTTGTTCAGCCAAAGAACTTTATCCATGAAAGCAAAGAGGGGGAATGTATGAGAGTATAGTTATACCAACACTCTTGTATGGGTGTGAGGCATGGGTTGTGAATGTTGCAACAAGGAGAAGGCTGGAGGCAGTGGAGATGTCATGTCTGAGGGCAATGTGTGGTGTGAATATAATGCAGAGAATACATAGTTTGGAAATTAGGAGGAGGTGCGGGATTACTAAAACTATTATCCAGAGGGCTAAGGAGGGGTTGAGGTGGTTTGGACATGTAGAGAGGATGGAACAAAGTAGAGTAACTTCAAGAGAGTATAAATCTGTAGTGGAGGGAAGGCGGGGTAGGGGGTCAGCCCCTCATTCAGAGTGCAGACACTGTACTTCCCATCTCCAGGACTCGAGTCCGGCCTGCCAGTTTCCCTGAATCCCTTCATAAATGTTACCTAGCTCACACTCCAACAGCACGTCAAGTCCTAAAAACCATTTGTCACCATTCACTCCTATCAAATACGCTCACACATGCTTGCTGGAAGTCCAAGACCTTCGCACACAAAACCTCCTTTACCCCTCCCTTCATCCTTTCCTAGGATTAGCCCTACAGATTTATACACTCTCCAAGTCATTCTACTTTGTTCCATTCTCTCAAAATAACCAAACCACCTCAACAACCTCTCTTCAGCCCCCTGACTAATACTTTTAGTAACTCCACACCCCCTAATTTCCACACTACAAATTCTCTACATAATATTTACACCACACATTGCCATTAGACATGACATCTCCACTGCCTCCAGCCTTCTCCTTGCTGCAGCATTTACAACCCACGCTTCACACCCATATAAGAGTATTGGTACCACTATACTCTCGTACATTCCCTTCTTTGCCTCCATGGATAACTTTTTTGTCTCCACAGATACCTCAAAGCACCACTCACCTTTTTTCCTTCATCAATTCTATGGATAACCTCATCCTTCATAAACTCTTCTGCTGACGAGTCAACTCCCAAATATCTGAACACATTCACTACTTCCATACTCCCTCCCTCCAATGTGATATTAAATTTTTCTCTATCTAAATCATTTGATATCCTCATCATCTTACTCTTATCTATGTTTACTTTCAACTTTCTACCTTTACACACCCTCTCAAACTTGTCCACTAACCTTTGCAACTTTTCTTTAGAATCTCCCAAAAGCACAGCATCATCAGCAAAAAATACCTAACTGTGTCAACTCCTGTTTTGTATTTGATTCCCCATAATTTAATCCCACACCTCTCCCCAACACCCTAGCATTCACTTCCTTTACAACCTCATCTATAAATATGTTAAACAACTATGGTGACATTACACATCCCTGTCGAAGACCTACTTTACTGGGAAGTAATCTCCCTCTCTCCTACACACCCTAACCTGAACCTCACTATCCTCATAAAAACTCTTTACAGCATTTAGTAACTTACTACCTATTCCATACACTTGCAACATCCACCCTATCATATGCCTTTTCTAAATCCATAAACACAATGAAAACTTCCCTACCTTCATCTAAATACTGTTCACATATGAGTTTCAATGTAAACACTTGATCTACATATCCCCTACCCATTCTAAATCCTCCTTGTTCATCTGCAGTTAATTATTTACAGTACAGTGGAACCTCGGTTTTCGTCTTTAATTCGTTCCAGAAAGTCTTGACAAAAACCGAATTCGACGAAAACTGAAGCAATATTTCCCATAAGAAATAATGTGAATCCAATTACAGTGGTCCCCAGAGTTTCGTAAAAACTTCACTCCAGAAGCCTGCTCAAGCGCTATTACCGAACGAATTTACTCCCTTAAGGAAAAATGTCACGTAGGTTAGTCTATTTCAGACCCCAAAAAATACACTTCCACAAGCACTTACAATATTATACTTACATAATTGTACGATTTCCGGGGTGTATGAAACTCGGGGGACCACTGTACAGTGGAACCCCAAGTTTCGGCCACCCTGAGTATCGGCCGCTTCAAGTTTCAGTCGCTTTTTAGGCCTAATTTTGTCCTGACTTTCAGCCGTTGCCCCGAATTTTGGCCGGCGTACAAGACCTGTCCACCTGCCTGCACTTGCGCACCTCCCCACGCAGGCGTCGTGAGCCAGTCTAGCTTTGTTTATCCTTGAGTGAACATTACCCTGCACGCTCATACAAACATTTCACAATAAATTCATTGTGTTTAGTGCTTGTTTATTGATTGTGACTGTGAACTAAGCCACCATGGGCCCAAAGAAACTGCATAGTGGCAGCCCTTTGGTAAAGAAAGTGACAATCACGATAGAATTGAAGAAAGAAATTGTAGCAAACTACCAAAGTGGAGGAGGAAGAGAGAGGGGAGAATGTGCCTTCTTCAGTGATTCAGGAATTCTACGATATGTACGATACTAAAGCAGCACGAATCGATAAAGGCTATAGCACCAGCCAGCGATAAAGTGTAACATTAACAGTGTAGCAAGTAAGTTAAGTGATTAATCGATAGGAAAAGGACAGCACGAAACTGACTCCTCCAATGTTGTTGGAGTTATATAGGGCGACTTACAACACCGCCGTGTCTGGCGGCCATCACTAGGTAAGGCTTATCTTTCAGTGGCCCTTATACACCCAACAACAAACAACACAGCAACACTGTCGGTTAGGGAGAGAGACATATGGCATTTTATTCTTTCTAGAATATATATGTTTTTATGTTATTAATATTGTTTATTATGTCATATTAGATGAATTCTTTCTTTCTTCTTTCAACACGTCGGCCATTTCCCACCGAGGCAGGGTGGCCCAAAAGGAAAAACGAAAGTTTCTCCTTTTACATTTAGTAATATATACAGAAGAAGGGGTTACTAGCCCCTTGCTCTCTGCATTTTAGTCGCCTCTTACAACACGCATGGCTTACGGAGGAAGAATTCTATTCCACTTCCCCATGGAGATAAGAGGAAATAAGAAGAAGAACTAGTAAGAAATTAGAAGAAAACCCAGAGGGGTGTGTATATATATGCTTGTACATGAATGTGTAGTGTGATCTAAGTGTAAGTAGCAAGATGTACCTGAAATCTTGCATGTTTGAGACAGAAAAAAGACACCAGCAATCCTACCATCATGTAAAACAATTACAGGCTTTAGTTTTACACAAACTTGGCAGGACGGTAGTACCTCCCTGGGCAGTTGCTGTCTACAAACCTACTATGTACCTAGAATTAGATGAATTGTGCTAGATAAATAAGCTGAAGAGTTTATATTAGTGTCATACTGAAGGACTATCTTGTCCTGCCTCCAAAAAAACTCTCCTGCCTCTCTCATATGCCAACAAGAGTCTTCAATAAAGGTAAAACTGATTTAAATGTTCATTTTTTATAAAACTGATTTAAATGTTCATTTTTTATTTTTTTTTATTAACACATAGGCCGATTCCCACCAAGGAGGGATGGCACGAAAAAGAAAAACTTTCATCATCATTCACTCCATCACTGTTTTGCCAGAGGGGTGCTTTACACTACAGTTATAAAACTGCAACATTAACACCCCTCCTTCAGATTGCAGACACTGTACTTCCCATCTCCAGGACTCGAGTCTGGCCTGCCGGTTTCCCTGAATCCCTTCATAAATGTTACTTTGCTCACACTCCAACAGCACGTCAAGTATTAAAAACCATTTCTCTCCATTCACTCCTATCAAATACGCTCACACATGCTTGCTGGAAGTCCAAGCCCCTCGCACACAAGAACTCCTTTACCCCCTCCCTCCAACCTTTCCTAGGCAGACCCCTACCCCGCCTTCCCTCCACTACAGATTTATACACTCGAAGTCATTCTGTCTTGTTCCATTCTCTCTACATGTCTGAACCACCTCAACAACCCCTCCTCAGCTCTCTGGATAATAGTTTTGGTAATCCCGCACCTCCTCCTAATTTCCAAACTCCGAATTCTCTGCATTATATTCACACCACACATTGACCTCAGACATGACATCTCCACTGCCTCCAGCCTTCTCCTCATTGCAACATTCATCACCCATGCTTCACACCCATATACGAGTGTTGGTATAACTAAACTCTCATACATTTCCCTCTTTACTTCCATGGACAAAGTTCTTTGTCTCCACAGACTCCGAAGTGCTCCACTCACCCTTTTTCCCTCATCAATTCTATGATTCACCTCATCCTTCATAGACCCATCTGCTGACATGTCCACTCCCAAATATCTGAATACATTCACCTCCTCCATACTCTCTCCCTCCATTCTGATATCCAATCTTTCGTCACCTAATCTTTTTGTTATCCTCATCACCTTACTCTTTCCTATATTCACTTTCAATTTTCTTCTTTTACATACCCTACCAAATTCATCCACCAACCTCTGCAACTTCTCTTCAGAATCTCCCAAAAGCACAGTGTCATCAGCAAAAAAGCAACTGTGACAACTCCCACTTTGTATTTGATTCTTTATCTTTTAACCCCACACCTCTTGCCAAGACCCTCGCATTCACTTCTCTTACAACCCCATCTATAAATATATTGAACAACCACGGTGACATCACACATCCTTGTCTAAGGCCCACTTTTACTGGGAAATAGTCCCCCTCCCTCCTACACACTCTAACCTGAGCCTCACTATCCTCATAAAAGCTCTTCACTGCTTTCAGTAACCTACCTCCTATTCCATACACCTGCAACATCTGCCACATTGCCCCCCTATCCACCCTATCATACGCTTTTTCCAAATCAATAAAGGCCACAAAAACCTCTTTACCCTTATCCAAATACTGTTCACCTATATGTTTCACTGTAAACACTTGGTCTACACACCCCCTACCTTTCCTAAAGCCCCCTTGTTCATCTGCTATCCTGCTCTCTGTCTTACTCTTAATTCTTTCAATAATAACTCTACCATACACTTTACCAAGTACACTTAACAGACTTATTCCCCTATAATTTTTGCACTCTCTTTTGTCCCCTTTGCCTTTATACAAAGGAACAATACACGCTCTCTGCCAATCCCTAGGTACTTTACCCTCTTCCATACATTTATTAAATAATAGCACCAACCACTCCAAAACTATATCCCTACCTATATCTCCCATATCAATATCCATTAAAATTAGTGCTTTATATTTATTTCTCATTTTTTCTGTATGTAAAACTATAGTATTTATTCTTTAAAAAAAATATTTTTTTGTGAATATTTTTGGGTGGAATGGATTAATTGCATTTACATTATTTCTTATAGGAAATATTGCTTCAACTTTCGGCCGCTTCGAGTTTAGTCCTAGCTCCTGGAACGGATTACGGCCGAAACTTGGGGTTCCACTGTAATCCGTTCCAGACACCCAAAAGTATTAACAAAAAATACATTTTATACAGAATAATTATAGTTTTACATACAGAAAACAATGAGAAATAAATATAAAGTACTAATGAAATGGATAAATGAACATTTAAATCACTTTTACCTTTATTGAAGACTCTTGTTGGCGTATGGAATAGTGAGGAGGGGAGAGGGAGAAGAGTTTATTGTTTGGAAGGGGAATCCCATTCCATAAGGACTTCAGGTATCAAGTCCCCATCCGGGGTTACTTCCCTTCTTTGTCTTTTACTGGCACTAGGACCAGCTTGAGTCACTGTACCCCTGTCGCACAAAAAATCTGTCCAGAGGTGTCTGTTTCTGGCGTCTCTAAGATTTGACTAAAATGGGACAAGGCATTGTCATTGAACATGTTGCAGACATGGCTTGCAACAGCTTTGTTATGGTGATATTTCTCCACAAAACTTTGCACCTCATTCCACTTTGCACACATGTCCTTAATCACTGAGGCCTAGTGTCTAATCGACATGGCCTAGGACAAAATGGTAACTGAAGGTGGCACATTCTCTCCTCTTTCTTCCCTTCCTTCCTCGTACTTTGCTACGAGCTCTTTCTTGAATTCTATCGTGTTTCTTGTCTTCTTTATCAAAGGGCTGGCACTCAGAACTTTCTTTTTCCCCTTGGTGGCTTATTTAGCAGTCGCACTCAATAAACAAGCACAAAAAGCAATGGATTATTATGAAATGTTTCGTATGAAAGTGCAGGGTAATGTTCACTCGACGAGAAACAAAGCCAGACTGACTCAGAATGTGTGCGTGGGATGCTTTGTGTGGGCACGGGCAGGCGTACACGTTCGGTACGGCAGATGAAAACCCGAGGTAATGAACAAAAACTGGGACAATATTTTGACGAAAAAAGCAATTGAAAACTGAATTCGACGAAAACCAGGGCAAACAAAAACCGAGGTTCCACTGTATTTTAAATACTGTAAATTTAAACCAAAATTATAACTATGATATTCTCACATTTTGCATGTCCAGAGATCATGGTCACTTCTCCATGTTTCACTAGAAGTGCTGTGAAAGTGTACCATAAAATTTGGTAAAAATAAAAATGTTCTCCATTCTTAGGGTGAGGCCAGTGTTTTAGGGGAGGCCTGTCATTACTCCTTGCTGGACATCTCCCATATCATTCTCTCCCATATTTATCAAGTGATTTTTATCCCGTATCTTACTCTCTCATATTTATCATGTGATTTTGGCTCTTTTCTTCACCCCATCTCATCTCGATATTAACCACAGAACCCAAAAGGAATACTAGTGATGTAGGTGCCAGGATGAAGAATAAGCATGGAAATATGCCAGTTTTGAAAAAACTGTGACGTTAGATAAGCTTACCCTTAAAATGCGTGTCAAGTAAATTTAGTCGGGACCACAGTGTGTTAAGACCCAGCCCCCAGCCATAGTGAACATCCAGATCTGGTTAAGGACGTCACCACAGCCATAGCCTCTAGTACAGATATAGTAGGGGAGTCCTCTTCCAGGGAAAATGTTAGCCCCATGCCATCAAAGGAGGAAAGCGCTGATAATGAGGAAAACCAAGGAGTGGAAAGAGAGGAAGAAAACGCAGATAATTTGGCAGATCTTTGGGAAGACACAAAACCAGTAAATATAGGCAGTCAAAACATATGCAGATTCTATGCAAAAGGTATGTGCCTATATGGCAGAGCTTGCTGGAATAAACACACCAGAAAATGTGCCAACATGTTAAGGAAAGGAAAGTGTCGTTTCAACAAAGAGTGCAGATACTTCCATCCAGTGATGTGTCAAGCTTCAACACAGACCAGAGAATGTTATGACCTGAGCTGCCCAGACCACCATATAAAGGGAACAGTACGCTATACAAAAAGCAGGGAAAGGGAAAATGAAAATGACCAGCAATCTTTTTTAGATATAAGGAGAAACAACCAGATCAAAGAAAGAGACAAAAGGGGGAAATGGTACAGAGGGGACAGATGGGCAGCACAGCGGGACACGCCAAGACAGGCACCAGCTCATCAGGGCCGTATGAACAAACAAAGTCGGTACTGGAGAAACCAGGGGTATGGGCACCAGGGGCCATACCAGGTAGGACATCACCAGTGGTACTAACGAAACACAAAGAAAGACCAAACATCCCAAATGGTAACTCCTGCTTCATATTTGCAAATATTTAGGGTCTGAAATCAAATAAAAATGACAAAGTTAGTTATGTTAGTGGACTCCTATCAGAAGCAAATGCCATGTTTGGAGTATTTACAGAAACACATACAAGGGATGTTTTGGACGGAGAGATTCAGATAGAAAACTATAACATGTATAGATGTGATAGAATTAATAGGTCACAGGGAGGAGTAGGACTCTATGTAAAAGATACTCTCTGTTGCACAGAAGTGCTGAACGCTACGAATGATATAGTAGAAATCCTCAGCATTAAAGTGGAAAATAGGAATCTAGTAATTATCCTAGTATACAAACCACTATCAGCAACTGCGGAGGAATTCACAGAGCAGTTAAGGAAGATAGATAGCTACCTGGATAGGCTAGAGAATCCCACCCCAAGCATTTTAATCCTTGGAGATTTTAATCTCTCTCATATAAAATGGAAGATGAGGCAACATAATGTTATACCAGAAATATATCCTGGGAGTACCCTGGCTCAACAGGCACATACCAGAGAACTAATGAGGCTTTGTGAAAAGTATTCATTAAACCAACAGATAATTGATCCCACTAGAAATGAAAATACCCTGGATTTGATATTCACAAACAACGAGGAATTAATCAGAGACATAACAGTTACAAAAACAATATACTCTGACCATAACATCATAGAAGTTCAAACGAGTAGTATTAACTCAAGGTTAGGGAACTGCGGCACTAATGTTAGAGACAGGATGTTCAGTAAGTTTAATTTTAATAACCATAGAATTGACTGGGAAAGAATAAACCAAGAGCTATCAGACATATCATGGGAATCAGACATGAGCACCCTAAATCCCCACCAGTGCCTAGAGAAGCTGAATACAGAAGCATACAAGGTATGTATGAAACACGTACCATTGAGGAAACCCAGAAGAAGATCAGATATAGAGAGAGAGCGTAGGAGATGGTACAGGAGAAGAAAACGGGTTACTGAATTGCTGAAAAACACAAATATGTTGCAACAGAGGAGAGAGAGCCTTAACCGAGAGATCACTGAATTAGAGCAAAAACTTAAGATGTCATACCTGACAGAAGAAGTACAAAGGGAACAAAGAGCCATACAGGATATTGCAAGAAACCCAAAATATTTCTATTCCTATGCAAAATCCAAGCTAAGAACTACCTGTAGAATTCGGCCATTATTGAGAGGAGATTCGTATACTGACAATGAACAGGAAATGAGTGAAATCCTAAAGGAACAGTATGAGTCAGTGTTCAGCAACCCACTAAATGACAGCAAGGTAGAAAATGCAGAAATATTTTTCACTCCAGCAGAAGGCCGCGCAGACCACCTAACCGACATTAGTACAAATCCCATAGATTTCGAAAAAGAAATGGACAACATGCCCACTCACTCAGCACCTGGACCAGATTCATGGAATGCTTTATTTATAAAGCAGTGCAAAGTACCATTAGCAAGAGCCCTTAGTATTCTGTGGAGAAAGAGCTTAGATCTAGGTGAAATACCGGAGGCCTTAAAGAGTGCAGACATAGCTCCTTTGCATAAGGGAGGTAGTAGAGCACTAGCTAAAAATTACAGACCAGTAGCCCTCACTTCTCACATCATAAAAATCTTTGAAAGAGTGATGAGACGGCAGATTACAAACTTCATGGACCAACACAACCAACATAACCCGAACCAGCATGGCTTCAGACCGGGACGATCATGCCTGTCACAGCTGCTGAACCATTATGACAGAATTACGGAGGCATTGGAGGACGACCAAAACGCAGATATGATTTACACAGATTTTGCAAAGGCGTTTGACAAATGCGATCATGGAGTGATAGCGCACAAAATGAGGGCTATAGGCATTACTGGGAAGGTAGGCAGATGGATATTTGAGTTCCTAACACACAGAACACAAAAAGTAGTAGTGAACAGGGCAAGATCCAGCATCAGTGAGGTCAAAAGCTCAGTGCCCCAAGGCACTGTCCTGCCACCTCTGCTGTTTCTCATCCTCATAGCAGACATAGATAAATACACCCAGCACACTTTTGTATCATCATTTGCAGATGACACTAAAATAAGCATGAAAGTCACTACGGTAGAAGACACTGAAAAATTACAGGAGGACATAAGCAGGGTCTTCCAGTGGGCAGTGGAGAACATGACGTTCAATGGTGATAAGTTTCAGCTGCTTAGGTATGGAAAAAATGAAGAATTCAAAAGGAACACTATATACAAAATGCAAGAGGGTCACCACATAGAACGAAAGGAACACATTAAGGACTTGGGAATAATTATGTCTGCTGATCTGTCTTTTAAAGACCATAACAAGACAAAAATCACAACAGCCAGGAAGATGACGGGGTGGGTATTGAGAACTTTCAAAACAAGGGAAATAATGCCGATGGTGACACTCTTCAAATCGCTAGTGCTCCCTCACTTAGAATACTGCTCTGTGCTGACGGCCCCGTTCAGGGCAGGAGAAATATCAGAGTTGGAACAAATTCAGAGATTGTTTACGGCTCACATTGAGCCATTGAAACATCTAAATTATTGGGAACGCCTTCAAGTCTTGAACATGTACTCATTTGAGCGGAGGAGAGAGAGATACATGATAATATATACTTGGAAAGTACTTGAGGGCCTGGTCCCAAATCTGCACACTGCCATAACAACATACTGGAGTGAGAGATATGGGAGAAAGTGTAAAATAAACCCAGTGAGGAGCAGGGGTGCGGTGGGGACAATACGGAGCACTGTATTAACATCCGGGGTCCCAGACTATTCAACATCTTACCAGAAGATATCCGAAACATCGCTGGAACCAGTGTAGAAGCCTTCAAGAGGAAACTGGACAAGTATCTTCATCGGGTGCCAGATCAACCAGGCTGTGATGGATATGTGGGGGCAGCGGGCCTCCAGCAGCAACAGCCTGGTTGACCAGGCAAGCACCAGACGAGCCTGGCCCATGGCCGGGCTCAGAGTAGATACTCTCGAAACTCTTCAAAGGTATATCAAAGGTACATATACAAGTATAAATGGACACAATTTTTGCCCTTTTAAACATGCTATGTGCTGGCATTTTAGGTCTCAGCACATCTGTTTTGTCACCTACTATCTCTTGACAAATAGAAAAAATGGTAGGTCCACGTGGGTTCCACAGTGTATCATGGGTAACACTGCCTTATAAGCACTTGAACATAATTGATGGCTAACACAAGAACTGGATTCCTAGTGAAATTAAGCAGTTTTTGTTGCAATGAGACACCAGTACCTATGAGAAAGTTCTGAATGATGCTGTTTTAAATTGTAAGTCTTTTAAATTTTCCCACATGGGGATTAACTAATACTGCATGACCTCTCACAGTTAGAGGGATCATTCTCATGCCCGTGTGATGGAGATAACCCATGCCTCTGGTGTCAGTGAATCAACAATTTATTAAATTAGAAACAGAGTGATGACGATAAGAGTTTGTGCAATGAGTAATCCATATTGTGACCTGCTGAAATGAATGTCAAAGATGTCAATACATGTATATACGAGACCAAAAAGTTACTAAACATTTGGAATGAGCAGAAAAGAAGGAAAGTGCAGCACTTAATGCCCATATACTAAGGGAGAAAGCCCCTATACAAGTGCATGAGAAGGACAGAAAGCCTTCACATGGCTCAGTTCTGGATGGTTTAAACCTGCATCATATAGTATAGTGGGGAAAGTGCATCTGCTGATCATGCTGCCACAGGCAATTTCCATGCCTAATTGGAGGAACTTACATCTGAGGGTAGCTATAAGCCTGAGCAAGTGTTTACTGATGAGACAGCATATTTCGGAAAAAGTTTACATCTGGAACCTAAATAGCAAAAGAAAACTGCACATGGATTCAAGGAAGTAAAGGATTGTTTCAGCTTGCTTCTGTATGCTAATGCATCAAGTTACTTAAAGTGAAAGCTTTTTTTTTTTATTAACACATCGGCCGATTCCCACCAAGGCAGGGTGGCCCGAAAAAAAAAAACTTTCATCATTCACTCCATCACTGTCTTGCCAGAGGGGTGCTTTACACTACAGTTATAAAACTGCAACATTAACACCCCTCCTTCAGAGTGCAGACACTGTACTTCCCATCTCCAGGACTCAAATCCGGCCTGCCGGTTTCCCTGAATCTCTTCATAAATGTTACATTGCTCACACTCCAACAGCACGTCAAGTATTAAAAACCATTTGTCTCCATTCACTCCTATCAAATACGCACACGCATGCTTGATGGAAATCCAAGCCCCTCGCACACAAAACCTCTTTTACCCCCTCCCTCCAACCTTTCCTAGGCCGACCCCTACCCCGCCTTCCCTCCACTACAGATTTATACACTCTCGAGGTCAATCTGTTTCGTTCCATTCTCTCTACATGTCCGAACCACCTCAACAACCCCTCCTCAGCCCTCTGGATAATAGTTTTGGTAATCCCGCACCTCCTCCTAATTTCCAAACTCCGAATTCTATGCATTATATTCACACCACACATTGACCTCAGACATGACATCTCCACTGCCTCCAGCCTTCTCCTCGTTGCAACATTCATCACCCATGCTTCACACCCATATAAGTGTTGGTATAACTATACTCTCATACATTCCCCTCTTAACTTCCATGGACAAAGTTTTTTGTCTCCACAGACTTCGAAGTGCACCACTCACCCTTTTTCCCTCATCAATTCTATGATTCACCTCATCCTTCATAGACCCATCTGCTGACATGTCCACTCCCAAATATCTGAATACATTCACCTCCTCTATATTCTCTCCCTCCAATCTGATATCCAATCTTTCATCACCTAATCTTTTTGTTATCCTCATCAACTTACTCTTTCCTATATTCACTTTCAATTTTCTTCTTTTACATATTTTTTTTTATTTTTTTTTTTCAACAAGTCGGCCGTCTCCCACCGAGGCAGGGTGACCCAAAAAGAAAGAAAATCCCCAAAAAGAAAATACTTTCATCATCATTCAACACTTTCACCACACTCATACATAATCACTGTCTTTGCAGAGGAGCTCAGATACGACAGCTGAGAAAAGTCCCTCCCAGCTGTCACTATCTCAGACCCCTCCTTTAAAGTGCAGGCATTGTACTTCCAATTTCCAGGACTCCAGTCCAATTAAATCAATTAACTGGTTTCCCTGAATCCCTTCACAAAATGTTACCCTGCTCACACTCCAACAGATCGTCATGTCCCAAAAACCATTCGTCTCCATTCACTCCTATCTAACACGCTCACACATGCTTGCTGGAAGTCCAAGCCCCTCGCCCACAAAACCTCCTTTACCCCTTCCCTCCAACCTTTTCTAGGACGACCCCTACCCCGCCTTCCTTCCCCTACAGATTTATACGCTCTCCAAGTCATTCTACTTTGATCCATTCTCTCTAAATGACCAAACCACCTCAACAACCCCTCTTCAGCCCTCTGACAAATACTTTTAATAACTCCACACCTTCTCCTAATTTCCACATTCCGAATTTTCTGCATAATATTTACACCACACATTGCCCTTAGACAGGACATCTCCATTGCCTCCAGCCTCCTCCTCGCTGCAGCATTTGCAACCCATGCTTCACACCCATATAAGAGTGTTGGTACCACTATACTTTCGTACATTCCCTTCTTTGCCTCCATGGATAACGTTTTTGTCTCCACAGATACCTCAATGCACCACTCACCTTTTTCCTTCATCAATTCTATGGTTAACCTCATCCTTCATAAACCCATCCGCTGACACGTTAACTCCCAAATATCTGAAAACATTTACTTCTTCCATAATCCCTCTCTCCAATGTGATATCCAATTTTTCTTTATTTAAATCGTTTGATACCCTCATCACATTACTCTTATCTATGTTCCCTTTTAACTTTCTACCTTTACACACTCTCCCAAACTCGTCCACTAACCTTTGCAACTTTTCTTTAGAATCTCCCATAAGCACAGTATCATCAGCAAAAAGTAACTGTGTCAACTCCCATTTTGCATTTAATTCTCCATAATTTAATCCCACCCCTCTCCCCAACACCCTAGCATTTACTTCTTTTACAACCCCATCTATAAATATATTAAACAACCATGGTGACATTACACATCTCTGTCTAAAACCTACTTTTACCGGGAAGTAATCTCCCTCTCTCCTACACACCCTAACCTGAGCTTCACTATCCTCATAAAAACTCTTTACAGCCTTCAGTAACTTACTACCTATTCCATACACTTGCAACATTTGCCACATTGCTCCCCTATCCACTCTATCATATGCCTTTTCTAAATCCATAAATGCCTTTCCAAATTCATCCACCAACCTCTGCAACTTCTTTTCAGAATCTCCCAAAAGCACAGTGTCATCAGCAAAAAGCAATTGTGACAACTTCCACTTTGTATTTGATTCTTTGTCTTTTAACCCCACACCTCTTGCCAAGACCCTCGCATTCACTTCTCTTACAACCCCATCTATAAATATATTGAACAACCACGGTGATATCACATCCCTGTCTAAGGCCTACTTTTACCGAGAAATAATCTCCCTCTCTCCTACACACTCTAACCTGAGCTTCACTATCCTCATAAAAACTCTTTACAGCCTTCAGTAACTTACTACCTATTCCATACACTTGCAACATTTGCCACATTGCTCCCCTATCCACTCTATCATATGCCTTTTCTAAATCCATAAATGCCTTTCCAAATTCATCCACCAACCTCTGCAACTTCTCTTCAGAATCTCCCAAAAGCACAGTGTCATCAGCAAAAAGCAATTGTGACAACTCCCACTTTGTATTTGATTCTTTGTCTTTTAACCCCACACCTCTTGCCAAGACCCTCGCATTCACTTCTCTTACAACCCCATCTATAAATATATTGAATACCACGGTGATATCACATCCCTGTCTAAGGCCTACTTTTACCGAGAAATAATCTCCCTCTCTCCTACACACTCTAACCTGAGCCTCACTATCCTCATAAAAGCTCTTCACTGCTTTCAGTAACCTACCTCCTATTCCATACACATGCAACATCTACCACATTGCCCCCCTATCCACCCTATCATACGCCTTTTCCAAATCCATAAATGCCACAAAAACCTCTTTACCCTTATCCAAATACTGTTCACCTATATGTTTTACTGCAAACACTTGGTCTACACACCCCCTACCTTTCCTAAAGCCACCTTATTTATCTGGTATTCTGCTCTCCGTCTTACTCTTAATTCTTTCAATAATAACTCTACCATACACTTTACCTGGTATACTCAACGGACTTATTCCCCTATATTTTTGCACTCTCTTTTGTCCCCTTTGCCTTTATACAAAGGAACAATACATGCTCTCTGGCAGTCCCTAGGTACCTTACCCTCTTCCATACATGTATTAAATAATAGCACCAACCACTCCAAAACTATATCTCCGCCTGCTTTTAACATTTCTACCTTTATTCCATCAATCCCAGCTGCCTTACCCCCTTTCATTCTACCCACTGCCTCACGAACTTCCCCCACACTCACAACTGGCTCTTCCGCACTCCTACAAGATGTTATTCCTCCTTGCCCTATACACGAAATCACAGCTTCCCTGTCTTCATCAACATTTAACAACACCTGAAAATATTCCCTCCATCTTCCCGATACCTCTAACTCTCCATTTAATAACTCTCCTCTCCTATTTTTAACTGTCAAATCCATTTGTTTCCTAGGCTTCCTCAACTTATTAATCTCACTCCAAAACTTTTTCTTATTTTCAACAAAATTTGTTGATAACATCTCACCCATTCTCTCTTTTGCTCTCTTTTTACATTGCTTGACCACTCTCTTAACCTCTCTTTTTTTCTTCATATACTCTTCCCTCCTTGCATCACTTCTACTTTGTAAAAACCTCTCATATGCTAACTTTTTCTCCCTTACTACTCTCTTTACATCATCATTCCACCAATCGCTCTTCTTCCCTCCCGCACCCACTTTCCTGTAACCACAAACTTCTGCTGCAAACTTATTCTTATAAATAACTCACTGAATCCCCCTGCTTTAAAAGTTAAAAATAAAAATCACTGCCTGTTATATGGCAGTCTGATAAGACAGTATGGATGAGTAAGACTCTGTTTGACAAGTAGTTTGTGCTATTTTATTCCTGCATTCAAGATTTATCTGACAGGAAGAACCTTACATTCAAGGTTCTCCTCATTCTTTAATAATTCTCGAAATCATCCTCAAATCTTGCACTCTGTAACCCAAATGTTAAGATTGTGTTTCTAACTCCCAATGCAACATATTTGATAGAACAATGGATCAAGGAATTATAAAGACATTTAAGTACCACTACACAAGTAATGGAAAAATATAATTGCAGTAATGGATGACAGCTTTGAGACTGGCATGCCAGTGTTTTGCCACAGTTTTAATATTGATGATACAATTATACATGTAATGAGAAAACAGTGCCCCAATCAACTATAAATGCAGGTTGTGGTAAATTATGGCTTTCTGTGGTGAGCACTACCTGCATTTTTCTTTAGTAAGGACTCATATCCAGGAAATCGACTCTGGCAAGGAGAGTGAGATGTATGGGTTTTGAAGATATGCATGATGATGATGAACTATCCACATTAGAAATGCTGGATGAGCTTAATTCCTGCAAGGTAACATTCATGAAGGGATTCAGGGAAACCGGTTACCTGGCCTCGAGTCCTGGAGGAGGGAAGTACAGTACCTGCACTCTGAAGGAGGAGTGAGTATATTTGCAGTTTTGAAATGAATAGTAAGACAGTGATGGAGTGAGTGATGGTGGAAGTTTCTTCTTTTTTGGATCATCCTACCTCAGTGGAAGATGTCTGGTGTTTTAAAAAAATTACAAATGGATTCTGATAGATAATTTCACAGCAGTGAGATGGACACACCAACCCTTGGGTCATCACACCTTTGAACCCATCAATAACAACAGCATGTGCTGATGACCTGAGAAGGTTTCCTTGTGATTTTATAATTTTTGGATAGCTTGCATTCATATTATGGTGGGTATTACTATGGGCATATTTATTCAGTAAAAAATCTTGTTTTATGGTTAATAATACATGGTATTTAACTAATGCTTGCAGGTGATTGTGGTTCTGGTGGAGGCAGGTGATAGTTGTGGCAGGTAAAAGCTGTGGAACTGCCTGTCCTATGTTTGCACAGGTATTGTACAGGGTCATATCAGCCCTCCCCACACATTTCCTTTTCAACAAGCAATGAGAACTAAAATGTAGTGAATAGAAAACTTATTTATTTATTGGTCTTGATGAATTACAAAGCTTAAAAAAATGGTTGCCCTTTTTTTAGGGCCTAATGAACGTAACTATTTATCCCATATGTTCTTCAGTTCATTTTAGACAAATTCTTTTGTCAAGGCGTCGTTTTCAGGAATGTAACTACCATCGACTTTCAACTGTATTTTAAAAAGTTATTTGGCATCTTTAGGCCTGAAAGACAACCCTATTTTACCTTTGTTCTTCACTTTACATAGGACTGTTTTTCATAAAGTGCCAATTATCAGGAACATATCCCCAATGTTAAGACATGATTTACAGTACAGTATGTATATAAAATTAACAATTTTGCTACTTGAAATTCACACAGTCTCACAAAAAAAAAAATTACAAAAAAATCTTCACAGTTTGGGCATGCACTGAAAAGGTTAGCTAGCCCTAGCCTACGAATAAAAAAAAAAAACGAAATCACATCAAATAAACTTTTAAGTGTCTCCTAGGTGGCCAAAGAACCAGCCAATAAACATCAAAGAAATACTACATCAAGTTGTAATCTTAAACTGATTTTCATGCATATAGCAAATATCTGAACAACCGCTTTACTGTAAAGCCTTGGATGAAATTAAATAATCAATTAACTGGTCCAGGATGCAGCTATTTTAAATATAATGTCCAATGCTTCAGTAATATGGTGGTCCAGTCAGTACGGTGTATCTCTGGTGCTTACCAGATGGGAGATTACTTCCCAGGTTAGGTATAAATTGTTACAACAAAAAAGACGCTTGAGAACCATTCAGGTTTACCTAATTATAATGTACACCAGCACTGTTCGAAAACCTGGGATGTAGTGACACAACCATGTAACAGAACCTGAATGCATTTAGGCAACAGGTCAAATTACTTGAAATATAATATCCAATTATTGTTGAAATGTGGTGGCCTTATTGATATGTTTGCGAGTTTCTTTGGAATTCACTTCTCTCTCATTTCTCTAACTGCATATTAAGGAACAGTGTCATGTTTTTGTGGTCCAACTACACTTTTTCCTCTATAAAAATACTCACTAAAATATTTTCTCAACTACTATACCACACACACACTAAATTTAATAAAATTCCCACATACCTTCATGTGTCTAATAGCAAATTTTCTGATTGTATATGTAGCAAGCACTTCTTCATGCACCAATCGAACTTGAATTAAGCCGTATATTTCGCTTCCTTCCTTAGGCCAGTACTGGTCACATTTTTTCTGTAAAGTTGATGGATACAACCTAAATATCTTTCCAGTTATTATTAGAAGTTTTGTCTTGTGGCTGGCTGTTATTATAATATTTTACAAGTCTGTGAAAATTACACATACATTTAAATTTAAATTTGGACCTTTATCACTAGCTAACCCATCTGCCTTCAGCATCATAATAAATTAAAATATAAATTAACAAACTACACTTCATTTTTACTACATGCAACATTTAATAGAACCATCCACAAGGGCAAAACTCCTACTGGTTTAAGCTATCAAATGGCTCCAGGTGATAACCCAGATGGCATAATCAGTATCTAAATCTACAACACAACTAGAACAGCTAGAGGCTAGTCCCCTCCCATTCCCCACTTGGCCAACACATCATTTATCACCTACAGGGAACAATTAGGGATAACCACCAAGAATGATGCTAAAAAGCAATCAATTACAGTTAATAATTTTCTAATTATATTAATTACAAATAATACACAAAGGGATTCTACTGCGGTTTCCTGTTATACAGTATTAAATGAAGATCCATCCTTGGTGATATTTTTCATATGAATTATCTGTCAAACAATTATAATACAAATTCAGCAACTGCCAAACGACAGCAAAATAATTAGAAACTACAAAAAGAAAATTACTTAAGCATTTTTGGAATTCTTTTCCATATATAATAATGACAAGTTGTCAAATCATAATCCATACAAGAGAATTCTGTAATACACTGTGGTTTAGACCAAGTGGGTTGTTGGGAGTAGCAAGCAAGGATTGGTTGTGTACAGTGGCATGCCAAGCGAATGTCTCCCTTGTGCACACCTAGCATAAAGAAGTTTTGCACTGTGTATTATACAATACCTCTAGGCATTGGGTAGCTAGCTTTGGCTGTTTTTTAACAGTTTCCTATGAAAGGCAGAAAAGGAAAGAAAACAAATATTACCTTTCAGTCCAAAATGGTTGGAGAACATAAAAGCTGAAAAGATTAGCTTCGCTTGTCACTATGACAAGGATGAAATAATTACAAAATAAAAAAACCTTAATGCTCCAGTAAGTGTAATTTTGTTATGTCAAAGCATGAATGTAAGTGGCTTAACAATAAGGGAATGATTCAGAGATGCTTACAGTACTCTTCTTGTAATTCAATGCTCAAACCAGTTATTAAAATGAAAACATATTTGATGACAATATCATGCACAGTACATAAAGAAAAATAATTACTTTTGTATTGAAGATAATGTAATGTGACTGTCAATGAAGTACTCTGCATAAATATGCTACCAAATATAATAGTTCCTAAACTAGTACTAGAAAATACTGCAATGAATAGAGTATTTAGCGAGACTTACCCGTCCCCTCTCCACAAGATTGGTGATCATGACAATAATGTGAACCCTCTGTTCCCAGACCATTCTCCAAAAGGTGTCAAAGGTGGATGGTAATGGTCCTTGGGTACCAATGTATGCACGAGCTTTATCATAGCCATCAATATAATTAGCATTTACATATTCGATGGCTTTCTTTTGGCCTGGAAGTGGTCGAAGAGGGACTCTAGTATGATCATCTAGAAAAAGAAAAATTAATTAGCATTCATATTCCACTTACAAAACTGGTGGGTGTGTTCTGTTGAATTTAGATTCAAGAATAAAATGCAGCATCTGCAACACATCACCTTAAACTGTTCTATTCATAATTCCGTAATTACCTCCAACTCAACTTTAGCTTCTCAAATTTTTAAGCATCCATAATTTCCTATCTATTATTTTCCCTTGAAACAAACTTAACACATTCTTATTTTTTCAATTCAAATCTTTCTAGTTTTTGTATCACATCACTTGCTTGTTAATGTCTCTGAGGGGGTGGTGGGGTCTATAGACTAATAATCAAACTATGTATGGGCTTACAAAATAGTAATCCACATAAGCAAATGGAGAAAATGCTCCCTATGTATAATGGGCATTCATTCTTGCACGTGCAGTAATATGCTCCCTGGTTCAGTGTTCATATTCTTGCTTGTAACAATGATTCGCAATCACAATCTTCTGAAAATAGTGGGATGCCTTCACCAGCTCATTTTTCCTATCACTGTCAACTCCTATAGAAATACTGTATACAGTATGGCCCCACTTATACGGCAGGTTAGGTTCCAGGCTATCGCTGGAAAGCAGAATGCCATTTTTTCCACTTATAAATGCATGTAAATGCCAGACAACAAGTTTACACTAACTTATATTAAGTTAGTAATAGAACTAGGCATTAAAAAACAATAAAAAGTAAAATACATACACAGTACATTCATTACTACCTTAAAATATCTGTAGTCTTAATGTAGGGAGAGAGGTGAGTATTACTTATTTGTAGGAAGTCAGGTGTAGGTAGCCCTGGCTCCCCGTCCCATACTCAATATACAATATTTAAAGAAGCCTAGAGAGATAAAATACACATACAGTACACTCATTATTTACCTTAAAATATGCATAGCCTTAATGTAGGATGAAAGGTGAGTAGCATTTATTTGTAGGAAATCAGTGTAGGTAGCCGGTAGGTGTAGCCTGCCTGGGCTACACCTACCTACATAGCTATAGGATATTTAATGCGGCCCAGAGCCACATTATTACCATCGACATACGTTGTTCACTGAGTTTGTTTTAACAACAACCTTTAGATGCCATCATAAACGAAGGGAGAAGTAATGATAATAATTCATGCCGAGAATTTTAAACAAAAGCGGAGTGTTAAGGGGAGTGACTAGGCTAAACGTAATGTTTTCCCTCCGCCCGGCTACCACACATCCATAGCATATAAACATGCTATGTTTATATGCTATGGATGGACTGTTTCTTATACAGTGGTCCCCCGAGTTACGTACACCCCGGAAATCGTACAATTATGTAAGTATAATATTGTAAGTGCTTGTGTAAGTGTATTTTTGGGGGTCTGAAATAGACTAACCTACGTGACATTTTTTCTTAAGGGAGTAAATTCGTTCGGTAATGGCGCTTGAGCAGGCTTCTGGAGTGAAGTTTTTACGATTCTCGGGGGACCACTGTATAATTTTGAAGAAAATATCATAGATGGATTAATGAAAATGTCTATATTAATGTAAAATAAGACATTTAATGTGCCCAAGAGTGATTATTATTACATACTACAGTGGTCCCTCAGTTTTCGCCGAAAATTCGTTCCAGAATGCTGCTCAAGTGCCATTACCGAACGAATTTACTTCCTTAAGAAATAATGTCACGTAGGTTAGTCTATTTCAGACCCCCAAAAATACACTTGCAACAGCACTTACGAAAATACACTTACATAAATGTTCGAGTTTGGAGATGCACGAAAACCGAGGGACCACTGTATTAGTATTACTGTGGAGTTAAGACTAGAGGGACACTCTTAGTAAAAGTAAAGGTTTATTTCTTTGTAAAGGTTACAATGTGTAATTACAATTTTGGTTTGCTAAGTACAAAGAAAGCCACTATCATGCCAGGGCATTTCGGGCAGACTAATCCTAATACATAGTACGTAACTACTTAAAACTAGACAAGATAGTAGTGGTTAACTGTGGTACATTTTTAGTGATTTTAATGTGTACCTGTATGACAGCACAGTGTGTAAGTATATTTAGGTACAGATACACATAAGTATTATTATCAGAGTACAGTGGAACCTCGCTTTTTGTATGCCCCAGTTTTCATAGGATTCGGTTTTCGACAACTTTTTCTGTCAAAATTTTGTCCCAGTTTTCGTAGAGTTGACAATGGTCAGTACTGAACGTGTCCACCTGCCCGCCCGCGTCACTTGGCCACTCAAACGCCGAGTGATTCAGTCTGCCTTTGTTTATCATTGAGTGAGCATCACCCCCCGCGTTCAGCCGAAACATTTCCTAATAGTCCACTGTTTTTTGTGCTTGTTTATTGAGTGCGACTGCTAAATAAGCCACCATGGGGCCAAGAAAGTTCCGAGTGCAAGCCCTTTGATAAAGAAGGCGAAAAACATGATAGAATTCAAAAAAGAAGTCGTAGCTAAGTATGAAAGTGGTGTATGAGTGGCCGATCTCGCCAGGATGTACGGGAAATCTGCATCAACGATTAGTTCCATCCTGGCGAAGAAAAAAGAAATCAAGGAATCTGATGTTTCTAAAGGGGTAAATGTGCTAACGAAACGGAGATCGCAAAAAAATTGAAGATGTTGAGAAGTTGTTGTTGGGATGGATCAAGAGAAGGATTTTGAAGGGTTTGAGGCTGACCGTGACAACCCTACGCCTGTTGTGGAATCTATTGGTGGACGACCACAGAGAAGAGCTAACCACTGAAGAGCTGCAAGACCTTCAACTGGAACAGCAACAGATTGCAGCTGAGGAAATTGCTTCAGAGGAGGAGGAAGAGAAAGGGGAGAATGTGCCTTCTTCAGTGATTAAGGACATGTGAGCAAAGTGGAGTGAGTTGCACAGGGGTCCAGTGCTAGTAAAAGACAAAGAAGGGAAGTAACCCTGGATAGGGCCTTGATACCTAAAATCCTTATGGAGGGAGATTCCCCTTCCAACCAATAACCTCTCTTCCTCCCTCTCCCCTCCTTGCCGTCTTCCATACACCAACAAGAGTCTTCAATAAAGGTAAAAGTGATGATAAATGTTCATTTATCCATTTCATTAGCCATTTATATTTATTTCCCATTGTTTTCTGTATGTAAAACTATAGTTATTCTCTATAAAATGTATTTTTTGTTAATATTTTTGTTAATATTGCTTCAGTTTTTGTACAATTCGGTTTTCGTCAGACTTTCTGGAATGAATTAATCACGAAAACAGAGGTTCCACTGTACATATAAAATATCCAATAACTTTAAAACACTTGAAATTTTGGAAAGTTTCCAGACATAATAGAGATGTGCTCACTGAGAATGTAAGCAAAGAGGGTGGGGTGCGCCGAATTAAAAAGACGGGTTGCCATATAGCAAGTTTTAGTCATAATTTGAAATCGCCGTATTAGCAAAACACCGTAAAGCAGGGCCCTACTGTATATATACAGCCTCTCCTCACTTAACAATATAGTTCCATTCCGAAGACCACGTCTGTAAACGAATTCGTCACTAAGCAAGGAGCATATTATAATGGTAGTGGGTTTGTGTCGACCATCTTTGATATTGTTTTAACCCTTTCAGGGTCCAGAGGCCAAATTTCTAAGTGTACACCAAGGTCCAAGAATTTTCAAAAAACATTTTTGCTATTTTTTCTTATGAAATGGTAGAGAATATTTTTCTGAAGGTAATAAAACAAAAAGTACAAAATTTGATGGAAAATTGACGAAATTATGCTCTCGCAAATTTTGATGCGTCAGCAATATTTACACATCGGCGATTTTGTCGACTTTCACTCCCATTTTAGGCCAATTACATTATTCCAGTCGACCAAATTCTTAGCTATTTCGCTAGTATTACTTCTATTCTATCGGTTGAGCACAAGAAATCGCCCAGTCAACTGTTTCAACAACAAAATAAAGTGATCGGAAATTGGTAATTTAGCCAATTTAACACAAAGTTCAAAATATTCCAATTTCAAAATAGGGTCCATAATAAACAATGCAGGCATTCCTGGCACTAAACTAACATTTCCTCTGTTCATTAGTTATGTTTTCAGTCTTTACAAATGAATTTCAATTTGATTTTTTATTCACAATGAATTTTTATTCAAACCAAAAAAAGGAAGATTTACTGTTATGCAATATTGTAATAATTGTATAAATAATATCACTACATTTGTGAATGTATATTAGACCCACCAGCTGGCGCATATTAGACATGTGAGGCCATTTGTTTACACTTGAACATCGGCAAAAATATAACATTCCCGCTACTTTGAGCTCAGTTTCAAGCCATTTCCAGTACTAAAACCAATCGAAAACATGTTTAGTTCTGTAATATATCTTCCATTCTATCAAATGAGACCAAGAAATCGCAAATACAACTATAAAAAGCATACAGAAAAACACTGCAAAGTCGCTGTTTTAATCGAAAATTACGGTCTCTGTTTTTTTTCTCTCATTATGCACTCTGTGCTGCAGGATTTGTTTTATGTGGTGCACACTTACCACACAGATGTATTCTCTCAAATCTAGGCCCAAATTTACCGCTCACAGCTTATCTGAGTGAGCTGAGCTCATGGCGTAGAACTACGGTTTGGACCCTCAACTCAAAGCCGTAGAACTACAGCACGGACCCTGAAAGGGTTAATGTCACCTTTGCAACAGTTATACCATTTTTAACGTCGTAAGTCCAAGTCATCAGTAAACGAGTACGTCATGAGGAGAGGCTGTATATGATTCTGATGAAATTCAATCCAAGGCCATTTTTTGGTTCCGCAACTGTGGAGACTCAAGTTTCTTCCTCGTGAGGTAAACAGTATGCAAGATGCTCCTGATCGTTCCCCTGATCGTTCCATTATCTGTTCGCCATATTCTGTTGGACTGCCCACTCTATCAACGAGCACGCAGAATTTACCTCCAACGTCGTCTTCGCTCTGCGGCCCTTTCTTTACCTTCCCTTGGTAATGTTTATGAAAATGCAGTAGTCTCCAAAGCTTAAAAATAAAATAAAAGAAAGATGACCTGATCTATTAATGTAATATCATTAAGGGATTCTTGTCACAGTGACAAGTTCTTAATCAGCAACCTAAATGTCGAGAGAAACTCCCTGTCGTTTGTGCTTTGTAAAAACAGTTATGATCCAAGTCAGTCTCTGCCAAAATAGACTGCAATTATGATACAGATGTACAGCAGGTCCTTGAATAACATTTCGTTCAACGTTGTTAAGTTAAAATGACGAGAAAAATAAAATCGAATAAATACAATTATAAAATAAAAATTCATTAAGTATATGATAATCACACAAATGCATGACAAAGAATGCTGTACGAAAGTGCTCAGTGAGCCTAACATATTTGTTATTGTGACATTACAAACAAAACTAGAAGTTGAGTCTGGTAAAGGGTAAAATTGATTTAGTTATACATTGTTTTGCTTAAAGTCACAGTTTCCAAGAACCTATCGAAGATGTTTAGTGAAGATGTGGAAAATCTGAAGTACAAATAGTAATTAGTCATTTTACATTTACTGTAGTGACTACCTTTTTTTTTTTTTTTCAACAAGTTGGCCATCTCCCACCGAGGCAGGGTGACCCAAAAAAGAAAGAAAATTCCCAAAAAGAAAATACTTTCATCATCATTCAACACTTTCACCTCACTCATACATAATCAATGTCTTTGCAGAGGCGCTCAGATACGACAGTTTAGAAGCATATATGAAGGTATATATAATACATAAAACAATCCCTCCAAACTGCCAATATCCCAAACCCCTCCTTTAAAGTGCAGGCATTGTACTTCCCACTTCCAGGACTCAAGTCCAGCTAACTGGACTGATTACTTGTACACAAATATTTCCACACAAGTTAACCCTTAAACTAAGTCCAACATTGTACTAATAAGCAACTGATAATTGTGTGTCCAATGTACTATTTTTTTTTTTATTAACACATCATCTGTTTCCCACCAAGGCTAAATGCCAATATTTTTGAACTCAGCACAACTCCTTGGGTCTTCTACAATCTCTTCATGCCTTTGAAAATTATCTAACGCCAGGAAGGTCCACACAGTGCATCATGGTTAAATACACAGGTGATGACTATGTCCAACATACTAGTACAATTAACGAGCATAAACAAACAATGAAATCAGTAGGCATGCATTGTTCCGCCAGCTTCCCTACCAGCAAACAGGGCATGCAAGTGACACGAAGATGACTTAATCATTTCCAATTTACGTACAGTGGACCCCCGAGTTTCGTACACCCTGGAAATCGTACAATTATGTAAGTATAATATTGTAAGTGCATGTGGAAGTGCATTTTTGGGGGTCTGAAATAGACTAACCTACGTGACATTTTTCCTTAAGGGAGTAAATTCGTTCAGTAATGGCACTTGAGCAGACTTCAGGAGTGAAGTTTTTACGAAACTCGGGGGTCCACTGTATTACAGTTTCATGATACTACAGTGGAATTCAGTTAAAAAGCACACTAAGTATATTTAATGTAGGTTAACCCAACAGTCAAACAATGAGACATATTTCCATGTTTCAAGGAGTATTACACCTAAAACAATTATAATATCATAGGATTTTTTTATGGGTTTCAGGCATGGGTTGTGAATGTTGCAGCAAGGAGGAGGATGGAGGCAGTGGAGATGTCATGTCTAAGGGCAATGTGTGGTGTAAATATTATGCAGAGAATTTGTAGTGTGGAAATTAGGAGGTGTGAAGTTACTAAAAGTTTTATTCAGAGGGCTGAGGAGGGGTTGTTTAGGTGCTCTGGTCATTTAGAGAGGATGGAATGACTTGGAGGATTTAGTGGAGGGGAGGAAGCGTAGGGGTCATCCTAAGAAAGGAGGGAGGGAGGGAGGGTAAAGAGGTTTTGTGTGCAAGGGGCTTCGACATACAGCAGGCAGGTGTGAGCACGTTGGCTAGGAGCGAGTGGAAACGAATGGTTTTCGGGACTTGACGAGCTGTTGGAGTGTGAGCAGGGTAATATTTTGTGAAAAAGAGATTTAGGGAAACCAGTTAGCCAGACTCAAGTCCTGGAGTCCTGGAGGTATGAAGTACAATGCCTGCACTTTAAAGGATGGGGGTTTGGGATATTGGCTGTTTGGAGTGACATCTAAACTGTCATATCTGAGAACCTCTGCAAAAACAGTGTTTGTGTGAATGATGGTGAAAGTGTTTTTCTTTCTTTTCTGGGTCACCCTGCCTTGGTGGGATAGGGCCAGAGTGTTGAAAAAAAAAATGCTTTACAGCAGTCTGGAAGGCACACAGGTGATATGGATACAGAGAATGTTTATATCTGTATAACCAAGGATATTCCCTCAAACCTATAAATAAAATACATTAATTTAAATAAATCATTTGGACATTTAGAGAAGATGGAGCAAAATATGATGACTTAGAGGGATTATAAATTTGTAATGGAGTGAAGGCAGGGTACGGGTCATCCTAGGAAAGGATGGAGTTAAGGGGGCGAGACGTTTTGAGTGATAAAAAATATTGAAATCGAAAAATTATGGAAAAAGAATTTTTCTTGCCAAAAAATAGTGCATAATTCTGGCAAAATGTTGATGTAATCAGCGTGTTTCTATCATATTTCTAAGTATGTTTTTACTAAAAAGTATTTTTTTCGATCTTTCACTTGGGAAGAGGACATGTTGGCAATTATTTTTTTTTTTTACCCTCAAAATTGCAATTTTTATGATTGTTTCACTTGAAATACACTACATGGCAACTTCTGTGAGGAGTGTAGTGGGTGAGCAGTGCAGGGAGCAGATCAGTAGCCTTCTAGCTTCCCATGGGGATAGGGAATTATAGTGCTCTGATGTTTGGCATGCCATTACCTTAGACTTTTACACAAACATAATTATCAATATCTCAGGAATAAGTTATTGACATTATAATACCTCTCATGCAAAGAGTATTTATCAGAGCATCATGATTCTTTCGTAGGTTATTGAGGAATGATGGTTCTATTGAATTACAGGTAGAGTTTGTGATATGTTTTACGGTTTGTTATTACTGATTTTTTTTCCCAAATAAAAAAAAAAAAACACGTATTTCAACATTTTGTATAATGCAATCTATTGACAGAAAGCTCAAAAGGCTCTGTAATTCGAAAACCAAACTCTTCGTCTTTCATCTGATTTCAACTAGAACATTGAATGTCTTACCAATTTTGTAGGAGAGGTTTTGCCCTAAATCCTATCAAATAGGGCACTTTTTTTTCTATATAACTAAGGCAAAACATCACTAGAAACACAGTATCTAGGTTTCAAATGGTGCTTAATTCACAAATTCCCATTGAAATTTTAGCAAAATAAAAAAAAAACAATAAAAACGTCTCCCCCCCTTAAGGGGTAAAGGAGGCTTTATGTGCAAGGGGCTTGGACATCCAACAGGCATGTGTGAGAATGTTAGATTGAGTGGAGGCAAATGGTTTTTGGGACCCAGCGATCTGTTGGAGTGAGAGCAAGGTAACATTTTGTGAAGGGATTCAGTGGAATTGGTTAGCTGGACTTGAGTCCTTGAGGGGGAAAGTACAGTGCCTGCACTCTAAAGGAGGGATTAGATATATTTGCTCTTTGGAGAGACATCTGAACTGTCGTATCTGCACACCTCTGGATATATGGGAATGACAAATAAACTATGGGCAAAACATTTGCATTGTGAGCACTGATTATGTTTAAAATTAATATGCCTTACTACAAATTTTACAATCTCTTAAGTAAAACTTAATCTTATTGTGTTCCTGATGACAGATTATCAAATTTGTCATGACAAAAAATCTAAAATGCTTAAAAATGTGGCACTGTTAAAACAGAAGTCATAAATCATGTGAGGTGGGAATGTGTTGTACGAGATTAGTGAATGACAGGTATTGTAATACACTACTCAAATAATGAATTGATTCAGTGTGCAAAGCAAATAATATTCAGTCACTGTATGACAAAGAAACATGAATTGAATCTGCAAGGAAACATAAAATTGCCTCTTGGAACAAATGATTTACCAATATATATGTACATGAACTTACAGCAACAAATAATTCCACTTACAAGCAACTATGTTGAGGTAACGGTTCTTCTGTTTATTGTCTGGGTGCTGTGAGTGTTCTGCTGGATGATGCTCCTGGGCAGAGGCTGCTTGTATTGCTTCATATTCCTTGGAAAATGCTATATCTCCGTCAGCATGTAGGTCCGCTACATGCTGTAAAATTAAAACAAAGCCTTAACAATAAGACAGCTATGAAATGGAAAAAAAAATTAGTTTCTTAAGAATGTCCTCTCGCATGACATGACTCCAAGACTATTTTAATATTTGTTCTGAATTTTTTGATACAATGTGCCCTCTGAGAACTTCCCTCCCTGAGGAAAGTTGCTTCAGAGAGAATCTTCATAAAGAACACTAGAAACATTTGCTTTTCATTTAGTCTCAGTTAGCTAACAAATATATGAGCCACCTGCTCACAATGGGAAATGCGGAAAAGGTCCGAGTTAAGAAGTACCTTATCTCAGACTTACTCTTGAACGAAAAAAGCGGAAAACCTCAATTTCATTAATAAGAACTGCCATCACTACTTTTGTGTTTTGGTGCCATTATTAAGCAAAATTAAGGGTTATTTTCACAACACTGCAATAACACGGCAACGAATGTGGACAGCTAACTGGATGTGAGTAAAGCGGGCCAGCTTAAATACAAAAGGACAAAGAGAGACGAGTCATATACTGAGCGGGATGGGGCTGGAAGGTTCAACAATGTTACTCAGAATGGCATGCAATTTGAAATTTATGAATAATTTATTCAGGAATTTTTCATTTAATAATTTCGGGCAGCGGTAAACCACAAATAACTGAAACCGTGGAAACTTAATCCATGAATACAGGGGTTCTACTGTATAGGGTGAGTGAGAGTTACCATTTTGTCCTAGGCACATGTCGATTGTGTGTGTGTGTGTGTGTGTTATGTGTATGTGTAGTGTGTGTATGTGTAGTGTGTGTGTGTGGTGTGTGTGTGTGTGTGGTGTGCGTGTATGTGGTGTATGTGGTGTGTGTGTATGTGGTGTGTGTGTATGTGGTGTGTGTGTATGTGGTGTGTGTGTATGTGGTGTGTGTGTATGTGGTGTGTGTGTATGTGGTTGTGTGTTGTGTATGTGGTGTGTATGTGGTGTGTGTATGTGGTGTGTGTGTATGTGGTGTGTGTGGTGTGTGTGTATGTGGTGTGTGGTGTGGTGTGTATGTGGTGTGTGTGGTGTGTATGTGGTGTGTGTGTGTGGTGTGTGTGTGTGGTGTGTGTGTGTGGTGTGTGTGTGTGTGTGTGTGTGTGTGTGTGGTGTGTGTGTGTGTGTGTGTGGTGTGTGTGTGTGGTGTGTGTGTGTGGTGTGTGTGTGTGTGGTGTGTGTGTGTGGTGTGTGTGTGTGTGTGTGTGTGTGGTGTGTGTGTGTGGTGTGTGTGTGTGGGGTTGTGTGTGGTGTGTGTGGTGTGTGTGGTGTGTGTGTGGTGTGTGTGTGTACTCACCTATTTGTGGTTGCAGGGGTCGAGTCATAGCTCCTGGCCCCGCCTCTTCACTGATTGCTACTAGGTCCTCTCTCTCCCTGCTCCATGAGCTTTATCAAACCTTGTCTTAAAACTATGTATGGTTCCTGCCTCCACTATGTGTCTTTCTAAGCTATTCCACTTCCTGACAACTCTATGACTGAAGAAATACTTCCTAACATCCCTTTGACTCACAGGAGTCTTCAACTTCCAATTGTGACCCCTTGTTTCTGTGTCCCCTCTCTGGAACATCTTGTCTCTGTCCACCTTATCTATTCCTCGCAGTATTTTATGTCGTTATCATGTCTCCCCTAACCCTCCTGTCCTCTAGTGTCGTCAGGCCGATTTCCCTTAACCTTTCTTCGTAGGACAATCCTCTTATCTCTGGGACTAGTCTTGTTGCAAACCTTTGCACTTTCTCTAATTTCTTGACGTGCTTGACCAGGTGTGGGTTCCAGACTGGTGCTGCATACTCCAGTATGGGCCTGACGTATATGGTGTACAGAGTCTTGAATGATTCCTTAGTGAGGTATTGGAACGCTATTCTTAGGTTTGCCAGCCGCCCGTCTACCTGGAGTCTACCTGGAGAGAATTCCAGGGTTCAACGCCCCCGCGGCCCGGTCTGTGACCAGGCCTCCTGTTGGACCAGAGCCTGATCAACCAGGCTGTTACTGCTGGCCGCACGCAGTCCAACGTACGAACCACAGCCCGGCTGATCAACCTAAGAATAGCGTTCCAATACCTCACTAAGGAATCATTCAAGACACTGTACACCATATACGTCAGGCCCATACTGAGTATGCAGCACCAGTCTGGAACCCACCTGGTCAGCACGTCAAAATTAGAGAAAGTGCAAGGTTGCAACAGACTAGTCCCAGAGCTAAGGGGATTGTGTGTGTATGGTGTGGTGTGTTGTGTGGTGTGTGTGTGGTGTTGTGTGTGTGTGTGTGTGTGGTGTGTGTGTGTGGTGTGTGTGTGTGGTGTGTGTGTGTGGTGTGTGTGTGTGGTGTGTGTGTGGTGTGTGTGTATGTGGTGTGTGTGTGGTGTGTGTGTGTATGTGGTGTGTGTGTGTGTGTGGTGTGTGTGTGTGGGGTGTGTGTGGGTGTGGTGTGTGTGTGGGTGTGTGTGTGGGTGTGTGTTGTGTGTGTGGGGGTGTTGTGTGGGGTGTGTGTGTGGGTGTGTGTGTGGTGTGTGTGTGGTGTGTGTGGGGTGTGTGTGTGGGGTGTGTGTGTGTGGGGTGTGTGTGTGGGTGTGTGTGTGGGGTGTGTGTGTGGGGTGTGTGTGTGGGGTGTGTGTGTGGGTGTGTGTGTGTGTGTGTGTGGTTGGGGTATTTGTGTGGGTGTGTGTGGGGTGTGTGGGGTGTGTGTGTGGGGTTGTGTGTGTGGGGTGTGTGTGTGGGGTGTGTGGTGTGGGTGTGTGTGGGGGTGTGTGTGGGGTGTGTGTGTGTGTGTGGGTGTGTGTGGTGGGTGTGTGTGTGTGTGGTGTGTGTGTGGTGTGTGTGTGGGGTGTGTGTGTGGGGTGTGTGTGTGGGGGTGTGTG
>WNWK01006193.1:0-12500 GCA_009830355.1 Cherax destructor | reverse complement strand
GTGGTGAAAGTGTTGAATGATGATGAAAGCATTTTATTTTTGGGGATTTTCTTTCTTTTTGGTTCACCCTGCTTCGGTGGGAGACGGTCGACTTGTTGAGAAGAAAAAAAAAAATTCTCTGCTCCATACTGTATAGCATTTTAATCAGTTACATGTACAGTAATCTCAGGTTATGAACAAGTTGTGTTTTCAGTGTTCCAAATTACGAAAATGTTTGTAACCCTGAATCCTACAGAAAAGAATAGTAGAAATAATGGTTTTGTGTTGCACAGGATCATAACCACTGATCAGAATTCATAAAAACAATCATATTTCTCAATACTTTACCTTTTAGACATTGTTTAAAAGTGCAAATCATCATACATTCTTAAGATGTGATTTTACTGCACTACAATATCACTGTACATAATACAATACGTATATTATAACCTTATATACTAATGAGTCACACCAAGTCATATGTTGGTAATTAACATAAAGTAGAATAAAAAATATTAACTGTTCTACCTAGCATAATTACTATGCATAAAATGACCAGGTATTTTGATTTTGGTGGGAGAGTCCTGCTTTTGAGCCACATGACTTGCCGTTTCCTTAAAACTTTAGAAGATGCAAAACACAGGCGGCCCCCACTTCTACAGCAGGTTAGGTTCTGGGATACTGCTGTAAAGCAAAAATTGCTGTAAAGTGAAACGTTCTCTCTTTTTCACTTTCAAATGCTATATATAAGAGCCTGATAACATGTTTACACTATCATATATTATGTGAGCAATAGAGCTAGACCTAAAAAATGCATATACGTACAGTACACATATTGTTTACCTACAATATTTTCATCCGAACATGTATTACACATTCCAGAATTGTTTCTCTTTACTTAGGGCATACGTTATGGAACATTCTGGCAGGATGACACTACCAGTGGTATCAAAATTTAAAGGATGTTACACATTGGTTATTATCGAGGTTTTGGATATTTCCTCTCACCTGCGAGTGGCAGCGTATCTGAAGCTCGCTCGTAACTCGGATTTTGGCTTGCAACTCAAAGCAAAAAATTGACCAAGCGACGGCTCATAACTCGGAAAACTCGTAAGTTGGGGCACTCGTAAGTCAAGGTACCACTGTACTAGTAAACTATTTTTATGGCATTTTTCAACAAGCATAGGAAAGACTAGTACATATACCAGTGATGATACTCAAAGTAATGTTTAGTAACTTGTGCCACCATACATGTAACACTATCAGTAGAGACCAAATTAGCGGCAGAGTTGCAGCTGATTTTTTGTTCTTTTAAATGAGTGAACTGAATGGACTTTGTAGCAGCTTAGTTTTTTATTATATGCCTGATTGGCATTTGTTACCATAATGAATAACATCGTAAGTATACATATAGCCAAAGTTGATAAATATTTTGAACCCTAAACATCTTTATTAAAAATGGACAATAAAATAGTAACCTCCAGTTAATCCAGCTGCATTAGGTAAGTTACAACTTGACGGTCAACTGGGTATATTATAATTTTTTGTTGCAAAGGTTTAATATATATACAGGAGGGCCCCACTTTACAGCACTTTGCTTTATGGCATTTCACTAATATGGTGGTTTTCATTTATACCCATTCTTCATTTATTCAAACTTCCTACAACAAATACATTCATTGCTCACTAAAAGCTAAGGATGAAAATATTATAAGTAATGTGTGTACTGTATATGCATTTTTTAGGTCTTGCTCTATTGCTCGCTTAACCCTTTGACTGTCAGAGACCCCTTTCTGAAACTGTCATTCTATGTTGGGAAATATTCGAAAAAAAAAAAAAAATTGTTTTAAGCCTAAAAACAAATTTTTGCGATCAGTACTTACCGAGATATGGAGGCGTAAAGTTGGCAGAATATGAGCTGCGTATGGCAACATCGGCGAATTCCGCTGACTCGGTAAACTTCTGTTTACTTATTTCATTGCAGATTACATGGGTATCGGAAGTTACAATGTAAATTGAGTGCAAGGAGAGCCACTGACATGCCATGGCATTAGGGGCAGCTTATTCTAGTCCTTAAAAACTATGTATTTAATATTAGAGAAATTTATTGAGTTTATTCTAGTTAAAAATTATTTTCAAAATTACAATATGATGAAATTTTACTGTTTAAATTATTATATAATGATATTAGATCTTAGATTGTTACAGGTGTTAAGATTCTTGAATGATAATATGGAATTGAGATTATCTTAAGGAAAATAACATTGAGCATTTTTGACATTAACTTATAATATGAGTAGGGGGTAACATAATAGTAACATATTATTAAAAATTGAGATTATCGTATAGGAAAGTAACAATGAGCATTTTTCAAAGTAGTTTATAGTATGATCATTTAGGTTTGGGTGAGTAGGTGGTTTTTGAGTTGAGTCTTAAATTGATTTTCAGACAAGATTATCTTAATATTTACTGGTAATGAATTCCAGATTCTGGGGCCCTTTATGTGCATAGAATTTTTACATAGGTTGATATGAACACGGGGTATATCAAAAAGTGATCTGTGTCGTGTGTTGTGGTCATGGGTCCTATTAAAGTTGGTGAGGAGAGTTTTGAGCAGAGGGTTTATATTAGAGTGTAAAGTTTTATATATGTAGTAGGCACAAGAGTAAGTATGAATGTTCTTTACGGTGAGTAGATTTCTTGTTTTTTTCATTTTCTTTTTTTATGTAACTTATGTGGCCTGTGAGACCACAGTAAGGTGCAATGTATATATATACACTCATTTTTTGTACCACAATAACTGCACAAACATTAGTATGTTTATATTGTTTACAAAACTTGTTTACACAAACAAACAACGACAAAAACTGTTCATTACTATTGTTCTATAATATATATACATATGTACACTCACTGAACACTTTCCTAGAACTCCTGCAGCTTGTGGAACTCTTTGAAACATGGGTATATGCACAGTGGTACTTTACACTCCTCACACATAAAACGAGTGTCTCTGCGTGTTTGTGGGTGTTTTGTGGTATGTTTACAGACAAAACACCTCTTCTGAGCATTTTTCTTGAGAGTAGTAGCAGGCACTTGTATGGGGTAGTGATCACCAGGCCTCAGACGAGAGGGCATGTGTTGATAATTTCAGTGGCGCTCGTCTATTGCAGGTGTTGCTC
The DNA here is from genome assembly GCA_009830355.1 of Cherax destructor. Lineage (NCBI taxonomy): Eukaryota > Metazoa > Arthropoda > Malacostraca > Decapoda > Parastacidae > Cherax > Cherax destructor. The sequence continues at coordinate 9,339 of WNWK01006193.1, read as the reverse complement.
CTTGGTACTTGAATATTATTTGTCTGATGACTGACAAACAAAATTCACCATATTTGGGTTTGTTGTTGGTCTTCAACTTGTACATGTTATAAGCATTCAGCATGGAAATGTCAAGAAGATGGAAAAAGAGTTTTATGTACTACTTTTAACTTTTGCGTACACAATCAGCAAACCCAATCTGCATGTCACATTTGTCCACTAAGCGCATATTGAGGTTGTAGTCCATCACAGCTGCAGGTTTTAGAATGGGTTCATTGGTCTCTCTATTCTGTCTTCCACTGTCTACCATTTCATGTCTGTGAACTGATGTCAACAATGTGACATCACGTTTGTCTTGCCACCGAAATGCCATGATATCATTGGCAGCAAACACCTGCACTTCACCTCTACGAGTGCCAGCGTCAAACCTAGGCATATGTTTACGATTTGCACGCACTGTGCCCCACACGTCTGTCATGTTCACTCGCAAGAAATCACTGAGTAAAGGGCTCGTGTACCAGTTATCAGTATATAATATATGCCCCTTACCAAGATATGGTTCCATCATTGTTCTAACCACATCACCAGAGATACCCAGTAACTTCATGGTATCTCTCAAGGTATTACTGCCAGTGTACACAATTAGATCCAGAACCAGACCACTTTTGCAATCACAAAGTACAAACAACTTTATACCAAAGCGTTTCCTCTTGCTTGGTATATACTGCTTGAATGACAGTCTGCCTTTGAACAAAATCAAAGACTCATCAATAACAAGCTTCCTGAAGGGATAAAAATACATACAGCACTTTTGTTTCAGGTACATGAACACATTCCTGATCTTATATAACCTGTCGTTTCTGTCAGGCCTGGTTTTATCAGAAAAGTGAAGCATACGCAACAGTATCAAAAAACGATTCACTGGTATAATATCACTAAAACCTGGGGTTGAAATCAGGCGTTCTGTTGACCAGTATGTGGTGACAGTGTGCTTATAAACATGTGGCATAAGCATTATTGTGGCAAAGAACAGGTACATCTCTGCCACAGTTGTGTCCTTCCACTGGTGTAGCCGTGAATTTTGTGAAAGAAATGTGTTTGCCATGGTGTACTCATATATGTGTTGCTTTCCCTGAGAAAAATGTCCATCAGGGGTTCATCGAAGAATAACTCAAAGCATTCTAGTTCAGTAGCATTGTTCCCAAGTGTACACGATGGCCGTATTCCACTTTGTGCTTCATCAAAGTCATGGGGATTGGGAATAATATTGTCACCTTGCTGCCAATCCCAGATGCGGTCTGCTGGTGCGTACTGGATATTGACAGGTGGTTGTGGTTGTGCAAGTGTGGGGGTGGTTGATGGTGGTTGTGCTGAGTTAGCAGCATGGGTAGCAGCGTGGCCCGCTCGTGGTGGCACATGACTCATGCCACCGCCAACACCACCACTACCACCACCTGCCCCACGCACATTATGCATCCCCATTGTAACAATATCGTCATCTTCACTATCAATTCGTGGTGTAGGGCCAAGAGATGTACTCTGAGATTTACTCCTTTTCCTTGGAATAGCATATGGCACACTACCAGAACGCATGTTGCGTCATACATATTGCCGCTTCACTGGAGAATAATCTCCCTCACTGTCGCCACTAGAACTGCTTTCAATAGCTTTTAAATCACTGTCATCATCACTTACACTGCTCACATCAGAGTCTTCTACACGTTGAAATAGTTTCCTCTTTCGTTCTGGTACAGGTGAACGTGAATGAGACGGCCCAGCACCAGATGTTAACGGTTGTGGGTCATCTGGGTTTTCATCACTAATTATGTTATCCTGGGCACTGCTTTCGGTCACACCCTTTTGAAAACCATGGAATTCACTTTCACTGGCACTTCCATTGCTGTTAGAACTATCACTTGGGAAGAGAAGGCCTCCAATTCGCTGGGGAGTGAGGTACTTCTTACCGCGAGGCATGGTGAACAAGAACTACAAACATGGCGCTCCCACAATTCACCACTGGGTCCCCGATTTTTTTCATACTGCGCACACCCACCACGCAAACCCATTCTCTCACATGTAGGCCTATCAGCTTTCTCCTGCTTCATTTGAAGCCGCTAGAATTTAGGCGTATATATACGTCCGAAACATTGGCTCGTAAGACGTATATATACGTCCGAAACAGTGAAAGGGTTAATATATGATTGTGTAAACATGTTATCAGGCTTTTATATGCATTTGAAAATGAAAAAAACTTTCACTTTTCAGCAATTGTAACTTTACAGCAGTATCCCGGAACCTAACCTTCAGTATAAGCGGGGCCCGCCTATACTGCATATGCCATTTATTCTTTTTCCTATTATACAAAAGATGTCTAGTTTTTAATTTTAAAAAATCTGGTCAATTTAACTATTGTACATATACTGCACATTAATATTTTTTACATTAAACGTTTCATTGTCTCTCATGTAGATCTACTTCACTGATGCCAGTGTCACTCACACAGATCTATGTTTTAAGCACAGTGCTCTCATATATGCTATGAGTGGTAAATTTTGCCCTAGATATGAGAGAATGGATCTGTGCAGTGAGTGTGCACAGTATAAAAAAAACTGCCCCACCCAGTGCATAATAGGAAAAGCAAACCTCTGACATTGCATTTGGTTCAAAATATCAACTGAGGCATTTTCTAGGGTGATTTTTATGGTTTTATTGATGGTTGATAGAATGGAAGGTATACTAGCGAAAGAGATGGTTTCAGACTGAAAGTAGCTTGAAATAGGGCTTAAAGTGGCAGAAATATTTTATTTTTGGTAATTTTGTGAAAGGTAGAATTTTCCTCTCCCATGTCTGTTATGGATTTTTACTAGGTCTGCTTCAATTATTAGGATGGCCTAAATCATGACTAATCATTCTTAGTTATATTTTATCTGTGATGATAAATTCAAAATGGAGGATAATTGTTGAATAGGAAAGGCCTAAGGACATGATTAATGAACTGGAATGCCTACAGTGTTTATTTTGAACTGTTTTTAAATTGTATTTTTTTTTTTTATATTTTATGTAAAATTAGCCAAAATACTTGCTTCTTTATAAGTATAGAGTAGTTCTGATATTGAATGGGTTATTTCCTGTGCTCAATTGATAGAATGGAAAGCATATTAGTAAAATAGCTAGGAATTGGTCAAACTGAGCATTGGAACTGTTAAATAGGACTCAAAGTGGGTGAAATCTGCTATGCATAAATGGAGCCCAGACAGACATTGCACCTGTGTAAGTCTAAGTTTTCCATTAAATTTTGCTTTTTGGTGATATTATCTTCAGAAAAATATTCTCTACCATTTCAGAAGATATAATTTTTTTTATGAAAAATCATGACACCCTCAGCACTCTTAAAATTTCAGGGTCACAACAGTAGAAAGGATTAAGGGTTATTTTGGGGTCAATATACATTTTCTAAAGATAATTAATTTGTCAACCATTTCAACACGTAACTCAATTAAGATTTACAATTAAAATGTAATGATAAAATATGAAATCCATTAATTTCTTGAAGAGCAGGAACATTTAATTCTTTTTCCAAAATTATTATGAAACATAGCGAGTATCCTGATGTCATATACAGTACAGTAGTCCATTGAGTTACAATATTAATCCATTCCAGAAGAAGTATCGTACTTCAAAACTATCATAACTCAACCCAAAATTACATGGCTTTATATGGTAATTTGTTCCAAGACCCCAGAAGTGCAACTTTTACTGTACCTTGGACTTAAAGAGTTGGTGGTGTGGTGGTAGGGAGAGGGTGAAGAGGAGGCTAATGGTTGGAAGGAGAAGCTCCTTCCAACTGCTGCCTCTTGAAAAAACTGACCAGAGTTGTTCAATTCTGTTGCTTTCTTCCGAGACTCTTAAAATAAGATAAAATATTATCTTCAAAAAACACTGGAACTGAGTTCAGTTTTTTTCAATTTCTCAGTGCTTCCTTATGATTCTTTTCATGCCTTCCCAATGAGTAAACAACTCCAGAAATTTCTACAGCTGCTATCCAATGGTCATCTTTCTTCCCACAGTCCTTATCATCCATCTTTCCTAATTCCTGGAGCTCATCTGTTAATTCCTGCCTCTGGTCCTGAATTAACTGCTCCACATCCTCTTCATCAACCTCCAACCCCACTGCTTCACCAAGAGCAACAATCTCCTGGTTTACATGCTCCTCAGCCTCAAATCCTTCAATCATAGGTGACTGAAGGCCACAAGTTCTTCCAGGCTGCAATGAGGCACCAAATGGAAACTTCATTCCAGGAGTATACTATGAGCTTCACACAATCTAAGATGTTAAATTTTAGGAGCCATGATGACTTGGTAATACAAAAGATGCCATAATTAAATCATACAAATGTAGTTATGAAGGGTAAATAATCCAAAGTTGGTGAAGACAACACACACATGATAGCTACAAACTGAAGAGAACAATAAACTCTAGTGCTGCTATTGGATGAGATTCTGCCCCAGAAACATTCATTCCCATTCCTGACTGACTGCTAAGCCACCCCACTGATGCTCCTGTTGGCTTACACTGATCAACAAGCAAGCTACCGCATCGCTGGCAGCGAGACCCACCCACGATCGTTGACCATCGAATGCATGATGTATCTCAAATTTTTCTTTGCAATTCAAAACTAAATTCCTTTCATGATGGTAAATCGTAACTCAAAAATTATCGTAATTCAAGACTATCATAACTCAAGGGACCACTGTATTAAACATTGGGCTGCACAGGAACTGTGCAGAAAATCTCTGCATAGAGGTCTTTCTCTGTCATGGATACATGATGATAGAGCAGTTATAAAATATTTAGGTTCCACACAAAGTATAAAAGATACACAACACTGCAAAATACTGGGAAAAATGAACATCATGTAATTTCTAAGAAGAGTACAACTGTTGCATGATTTTTTGTTGTGGTAAATATCAACTTGTTGGAAATAGTAACAAATATTTTGGTTTGAATTTTTCATCTATCATTTTATGAACCCACCCTCATCACTCAATTTTTGTTTAAATGTACAAAATAAATATTCCACTACCAGGGCCAACTTTAAAATTTCCTTATCCTCAGTAAGTAAACTCTAAATACCAATAAGAATACTAATTGAATACCCTTAATGTCTTACACAAAATTTTAATAACTATCATAAATTTATTTACATTGATCCCTTTTATATACTACTGTATATGGCAATGTTTATCAAGTCTACATAAAAATAATATTAAATACACCTAACTGCCTTCATCCCTAATAATCAGATGTCCTCTATAGGAACTATTTGGAGTGCTTAGACCCACCTTGGCAAAGTCATGAACATCAATAGGTCCATATGAGCCCTCCCCACCAGTGTCATTCTCCCAGTCATGCATAAGGACTGGTGCAGCTTTGGGTGGATCATCGAGGTAATAATAAGCTCCTTGAAAAAATCGCCTGGAACATTGCAAGGAAATTAAATACGACAGTGACTATCAATATAGAGAACTGAATGTTCTATATTCTACAATATTTGTATGCACAGTACATAATGACATCTAAACCAAATACAGTGGACCCCCGAGTTTCGTAAAAACTTCACTCCTGAAGTCTGCTCAAGTGCCATTACCGAACGAATTTACTCCCTTAAGGAAAAATTTCACGTAGGTTAGTCTATTTCAGACCCCCAAAAATACACTTCCACAAGAACTTACAAAATTATACTTACATAATTGCACGATTTCCGGGGTATTCGTTAACCGAGGGTCCACTGTATAGTAATATTAATTCTTACCCATACGAAACAACAAAATACTTGCCTCCAGATGACCATGGCAATGACAAGCAAGAAGATGGCAAAGGTGGCACAAATGATGCCAGCGATGATGCCTGCACTCATTTCAAAGCCAGGTCCACTGGCATCTGGGTGAGGCATCTTGTGACAGTCTGGGTAAAGTAGGATCTTGCGTGGATGTGAGAATGCTCCCTTGTATGTCTTGTTGTTCTCGGAGAAGAAATGCGAGTAAGTACCACCACGTATCTTCACTTCATACATTGTATTGTAGCTTAAATTGGTCAGCAGGAACTGGTTAAAGAAAAAAAAATCATATTATAGGTAGTCATTGTGTTTTTAAAAGTACAGTGGACCCTCGGTTTTGCGATAATTCTTTCCAGAATGCTGTTCAAGTGCCGTTACCAGCAATTTGTTCCCATGAGGATGAATGTAAATTAGATTAGTCGTTTCAGGCCCCCAAAAATACACTTACATAATTGTTCGAGTTTTGAGCTGACGAAAACAGAGGGTCCACTGTACTCATTTTTTATTGTGATAAAGAGAAACCAGTACATATTTAATAAATTACCTTAGTTGCTACTAACTCAATCTATAAAAGGTTAGTGCATAACGTCTGAAAGGTTACTCTACACAGCTACACAAAGACCAAAACACAAAAGTAGAAAAACTACTCCCTCCAAAGTGATCATAGAAATCTTAAAAATAACTTAGTTCAGCCTGTATGTTGATATTTTTTTAATAAGAACACTAAATATCACAGAAACCTAATATACATAGTGTAAATAATTTCTTTAATGTTTCTCCATCCATACTTCTTTTGTAGGTTCCGGATGTCCGGCCCGGGTCTCTCCAAATGGTGACCCGGCCTCCATCCATATACAATACTGCACAGTATATAAAGGCTATCCTAAACCTTTTTTTTCTAGTAATACTAAGTTTTTAACATGATGCATGAAATAAAAAGTTAATACATTGAGGAATGTGCATGACTGTTTACCAATCCAGCCTCATAGGTTATATCTATTTATTGTTGAATTACTAAATGAAGTGACTATTCTGTTCATGGTCACTTTTTCTCATTAGTCCCTTATTTACTGGTGTTAAATTTGTCTCATTCCTGCATGTTGTCAAATGGTGGGTGGTCTACATCTACTACTATCAGTTTGTCTAAGATTTTTACCAATAAAAATTTTGACAATACAGTGTGTTTTTTGATTATCACTTGTAATGTTTCTTTACTAATATTACAAATCCCTTAACTCTTTTTCACCTCAGTGCCTTAGCACTAGGCTTTATGAAGTTATCCATCTACAATGAAACCTTGGTACTCGAACAGCTCCGTACTCAACAATTTGGTATTCCAACGCATTTAGTAAACACATCACTCGGCAGTCGACCGTTTGCTTGGCACTCGAAAAAACAAACACAACCTGCCAGAACTTCATTGTAAACTATTTCGCGTTTCTTCTTATTTTTTTTTTATATTATTTGTATAAATAAGTCACCATGGGGCCTAAGGGCTAGTGATTAGGGATGTATCTTATGTGAAAAATTTAGATATCCGGTATGCGGATGTGTATACGGATGTCTTACTTACTCATTTTACGGATGCAGATGTAAGAAATTGTGTGGATGTTCCGCGGATGCGGATGTAAGAAATTGTGCGGATGTTCTGCGGATTTCGGATGCGGATGTATATACGGATATCTGTTTGCTGTGAAATACGGATGCGGATACGGATGTAAGAAATTGTGCGGATGTTCCGCAGATGCGGATGCAAATATCCGATACATCACTACTAGTGATAACAGCCAACCAAAAACAAAATTGATTGGGAAAAATTCGTTCTGTATTAGAACAGATCGGCATTTGAACAGCCTTCTGGAACCAATTAAGTTCGAGTGCCGAGGTTTCACTGTATTTACATACAAGTCTATCAATTTATCATCCAAAAGACTTCTTTTTTCCTATGGTTTGGATATCATTTTACCTATCCACTAATAAACCACCTCCACAGCCAATGCTTGCCTAACAAACTTGAGAGTGGCCTTCAGAATTCTCAAGAGTTATTCTGGGTGCTTTATACAACACATGTCAGGCCCATATTGGGTATGCTGCACCATTATGTAACCCACACCTGAGGAAGAATGTTAAGAAACTGGAGACTACTTCCATAGTTAAGGGGTATGAGCTGAGAAAGCTCAAGGGACTGAACAAAAGGACCAGAAGACATAACAAAATACTCAGAGGAATCGATAGGACAGACAGGACCAAGCTGTTTAAAAGGTTGGAAACGTATTCGTGGGCAGCTGGAAGCTAAAGAGACAGACGAGTCAGAAGACGTCAAGTAGTATTTCTTTGGTATCAGGGTGGTCCAGTAGCGTCGTAAAGGAGGGGGGGGAGGCACCCCGGGTGACACCATAGAGCCTCTAAAGAAGGTGATACTAATGCACAAAACATTGCTGCACCAACATAAGAGAAAAATACGTACTTTGTTTCTATATAGCCTATTATATGATTGCAGAGTACATATAGGCCTACATATAGGCCTACACATAGAGAAAATCATTGATTTTGATGTGACAGATGATTTTGCAGGATTGAAACCAAGGAAATACAAAATCAGATTCAGAGATGTTACCTGTACTCAAGGTCAAATCAGAACTAGTGTTTCTCTGATATTGCAATGTTTTTCTTTATTTTTCAAGTTTTTTTTTTTTTTGCATTGTTCACGATGAATAAATGTAGGATCTGTTGCCTGTACTCAAAGTGGTATTTGAGTTTATGTTTCCTCAATATTACTACGATTATTTATTGTATCATTAATAAAGTTGAGAAGTATTCTCCTGTTCGATTTATGGCCCTTAAACGTTCTCATTGCTAAGCATTAGTCACTGGTCATGCAGTAGTGACGTAATTGGAGTTTACTCTTCCCCATTCCCCGCCCTTTGATTTCATGGGGCGACACCAAAAGATGCCGCCCCGGGTGACACCAACCCCAGCAACGCCACTGGGGTGGTCGAGAAGTGGAATGGCCTCAATGAAGAAGTGGCCGAGGCAGACTCCAAAATAGCTTAAGAATAAGTACGATAGGACCCACAAGGCTAGGAGAGCGAATCTGGCAAGCGGCAAGTTGAGTGGCAGCTCCAAGAGCCAAACTAAACCCTGTAACTACAAATAGGTGAGGCATGTGCACACTTGTACTCACTAACGAAAACCTTGAGTAGCTTTAAAAATAGGTTCAAGTACATGAGTGGGTGTGGGTGCGTATGAGGAACCTGCCTAGCATGGACCAGTAGGCCTGCTGCAGTACTCCTACTTTCTTGCCTTCTTGCGTACGTGCGTGCATTCGTTCTACAGATATGTGAATTTATATACTAGGGGACTTAGGTGTGGCTATCTGGAAGAAGAGACCAGGAGACTTGTTATGAAACAGCATTATTATTATTATTATTACTATTTTTACTGGGAGAACAGGTAAATCTTTTTTGGGGGTTGAAACCCTCTTAGCACCGTCTCTGGTGTGACTCAAGTGTTATGTTAAGAG
>WNWK01006192.1:0-105000 GCA_009830355.1 Cherax destructor | reverse complement strand
ACCACATTGCTACCGGGCTTCTGATCAGAAAGTTTCACTGAAGGCACACTACTGTGTCCTGTCTGCACCAGTGGCTACTGTCTCCAACCCTACTGTCCTTTCCCACAGCCTTACTAGTTTTCATGGTAAATTTATCTTCACCCCCCCTCCCTCAAAGCCACAGTCTGTGAACTCAATTTAAGTCGTAATGAATGGCTGTCGCTGAATAAACAGAAAGGTGGATAGGAGGCTCGAACAGTAGTCCCGAGCCTCTCGTACACCTTTCTGTTTATTCGTCAACAGCCATTCTGACAAACTGAGGTCAGAGACTGGCTCTGAAGGAAGTGAAGATAAATTTATCGTAAATAACTACTAAGGCTGTAAAAAGAACAGTGGGGTTACGGACAGTATCCAATGACAAAGACAAGATACACCAGTGCCCTCTTCCAAATTTTCCTTTTAGAAGCCCAATAGCTCAGCAGTAAAGTGCTTGACCTGTTAATCTCGGGACTATGGTTCAAGCGAACCATCAACCTTAAGTTTATTCATCGACAGTCATTCGTTACAACTTAAACTGAGTACAAACACACACTAATGTAGTGGCAAATAAGTCAAACCAGGGAGTTAGGCTTTAAAAGTAAGGGCATTTTCTGCTGAATAAGCAAATTTTTTTTTTGCCATAAATCAATGAAAATCAATCTCAACATGAAAAAAAATATATATCATTGACTAAGTAATTTTAAATTAATTTATACTGACCTATGATATAGGTAGCAGAATCTAGCTAAAAAAAAAACTACGTAGGTTAGGTGAGGTTTCTAATTTTGGTTTGGTTCAAAAAGTTTTTATATCACTGTCAATAAAAAAAAATTGTTTCTGGGAAAAGTTCAATTTTTAAGGAAGTTCAGCAAGTTTGGTTTATTAGTCACGAGTTTTTTTTTTACTCCCAGACCCCGGCCTTGGGCCAGGCTCGTCTGGTGCTTGCATGGTCAACCAGGCTGTTGCTGCTAGTGGCCAGCTGACCCACATATCCATCACAACCTGGTTGTTCTGACATCTGGTGAAGATATTTGTCCAGTTTCCTCTTTGGAAGTACTTGACTTGTACTCACTGGAGCTCATTCAAGAGAGATGCATTATAATCTACACCTGGAAGATCTTGGAGGGACTGGTCCCTAATCTGCACACACAAATCACTCCCTACGAAAGCAAAAGACTTGGCAGGCGATGCAACATACCCCCAGTGAAAAGTAGGGGCGGCATTAGTACACTAAGAAAAAACACAAGTGTCCGGGGCCCAAGACTGTTATACAGCCTACCACCAGCCATAAGGGAAATTACCAATAGGCCCCTGGTTGTCTTCAAGAGGGAGCTGGACAAATACCTAGTCAGTGCCGGATCAGCCGAGCTGTGGTTCGTACGTTGGACTACGTGCGGCCAGCAGTAACAGCCTTGTTGATCAGGCCCTGATCCACCAGAAGGCCTGGTCATGGAACGGGCCGCGGGGGCGTTGATCCCCGGAATACCCTCAAGGTAGATACTGCAAATAGCCAGGAACTGAACCTCTTGATATTTTAGCATGTCACCCAGGAAGCCCGCCAAAATTTCAAGATACCTTATTTAACTCGGCCATCATTGCTTCAAACATCAGGTGCCCAGTACCACTGGACATGTCACTCATGATTCTAGTACATACATGGCTGTGGAAGCTACAGGCCTAATTTTCATTCACCTCCTATTTGGAATACCAGTCTTCACGAGTATTACACATTACTGCATCAAAGAATGAGTGGTTTTAAGCAAATAACAATACCGTGACTAGTCGAGAATCGAACCCCCGATATTTTAGTGTGCCTCCTGAGAAGCCCACCAAAATACCGAGATGCCTTAAAAACCACGCGTTCATGGATGCATAAATGTGTACTGCTTGCAAAGACTGATATTCCAAAAGGGAGAATGAAATTAGTCCTGAAGCTGCCACATATAGGTATGTGCTCGCATCCATCAGGGATTCACATGTCCAGTGGTACTGGGAACCTGACGTTTGAAGTACTGATAACCCAGTGGAGTAAGGTGTCTCGGAAATTTGAGGGGCTTCTCAGGTGTGCTAAAATACTGTGGGTTCGATTCCCGGCTAGTTACAGTATTACATATTTGATTAAAAAAAACTCGTTCGCAGATGCATTGTGTACTGCTCGTGCAGACTGGTATTCCAAATGTAAGTACTATATATAGTATATTATAAATTATATATTTTATATATAATATACATAAATTTCATATAAAATTTATATATAAATTTTATATATTCATATAATTTTATATATAAATTTTATATTACTTTTATATACGTATAAATTTATGTATTTTTATAAATTATATATATATATATATATATATATATATATATATATATATTTGTGTGTGTGTTGTGTGTGTGTGTGTGTAGAGTACCTGTAGCTTTAAATGGGGTTTGGGGTTAGGATGCGAAAGCATTAATATCTTAGAATCCCAATTCTGTCTGTAAACACAAATGTGTAAAAGTGTGGGGAGTAAGGTAAATATCAATAGTTTCGGCACGCCAGCGTCTGCTTATATCCTGAGCCGGTCACCACAATCAACACCGCTAATCCTAACTCCTATCCCAGGTAGTTAAATACTATTAAAACTGTCAGAAAATAAATATATATATATATAATATATATATATATATATATATATATATATATATATATATATATATATATATATATATATATATATATATATATATATATATATATATATATATATATATATATATATATATATATATATATATATATATATATATATATATATATATATATATATATATATATATTATATATATCACATCCTCTGAAAACCCAGTTTTGAAAATACAAAAGCAATCTTGTGAACAAACATTAGCAAATGTGAATATTTCAATTTGTACACCAGGATACTCCTCTGAACAGCATAAATGACTTTATCGGACTATTCTTCCCTAGAGTTAATAATTCTAGATAATCCAAGAAAAGTCAAGCATTTTTTAAAATACAGCTCGCATCATTCGGCATCCAAGCTCCTAGGTATGTATTAAACGCAAGGCAATAGCACCAGGTGTTCCGATTATTATTATTATAATCAAATAGACCAGGTGTTCCGAGACTTGCCCATATGTACGAGGGTTCTAACTGGGTCCTCGGGTTCGGGCACCGAGCGTTCTACTACTACGTTGTGAGATATTTTCAAAATGTGGGTTTTCTGAGCAATTTTCATGTTATACTGTATATAAATTTACATACGTATAAAATAACGAACCTTTAGAACCGAGTGCTATAAAAGGGGGACTCCTTTTAGTTGGTAAAGACAACCTTTGTAATGAAGAGATTAGTAATAGCAAGTAGTATGGGGGAGGTGGGAGAAGAGAAGCCAAGTGGTAGGTGTGGGAGTGGAGGAGAGGACGTAAATACATAGGAATCGTAGAATACATCAGCAGCAGTGTGCAATATATACCAGGTAACATTACCAGAACTGCGGCTAGCCTGGATTCGATCCTGAATCACAATGCCCAGCCCTGTGAGAACAGGACAAAGTACGCATCCCTCTATTCACTTGACCGTGGTCAAGTGAATAGAGGGATGCGTACTAATCCTGTTCTCACATGGCTGGGCACTGTGACGCAGGATCGAATCTGGCTACCGCAGTTCTGGTAATGATTCAAAATCACTTGTTTCGTGATTTCATCAATATACCAGGTAAAAAAATCTGGATATAGAGAAACATAGCAAAGATATTTTATAAGAACTTTCATTGATATAAAAATTGTTATCATGCAAAACATACATAAGCACAAACGAGAGGTGCATCTAATGATCTAGTCACATACACTGGGACATTCCAAACTACACACACATTATAATGCAGTCAGCTGTAAGCGATCTAAACATTCCTGTCTCTAAACACGTGAGGGTGATACAACTTGCCACCATCAACCACAGAACCATTTATTTTATATAAGAGCAAATATTATGAGGTTGTACATCTTGGGAACTAGTGAATTTTAGCATTACTACAACAGGCCTTAGACACCACCAACTTTTTTCTTGAGATGTGCAGCTGACATATTAAAACTGTAAATCAAATATTTATCTAATAGTGTACTGACACTTCTACTTGGGCCTATTTCATTTCAGATGACACTTGGCACAAACATTTCACTCTAATCGTCGCTTCAATCTCGAGTGACCACTTTTTCATCACTAAATAAGGCCGCTGTACCAACCATGAAGGGAGAAGTCGTAGGAGGAGGTATATATTCTCTCCCCAACTACAGATACTAGGATAAACATCAATCCATTTGAGGCTACTCTTTCCTGGAGGGGTGTATATATGGAGGCTGGGGGTGGAGGCTGGAGCCTCGGTGTCGTCACACACTTCACAACCACCGCCTCACACTAATCTACAAGCCATTGCCAAGTTTACGGGAACACACGAGGTGTCGTGCTCAAAATTATTGATTGTGGTCGTCACATAACCGCTTCCAGAAAAAAAAATCGTATATATTTTTTTTTTAACTCCTCAGACTTCAGTAGAGCGCACTGACGTTACTACAGTTATACATGCACTACACATAAGCGTGCGACTTTGAAGCCGAACACAAACTAGGAACTCTTTCAGGGATGAGGATTATTCCTAGGATTTTTTTTTTGGGGGGGGAGAGAGGGAAACGTCGATTAACATCCCATGGTAACGAGTTTTTGTCCCGTAAAGTTGGCAATGCCGGTCAACTGGCGCGCCCGGCGAGGCAACCAACGACTGGTGGTGGCGACTCCACCACGCCAACCTGCTTTCCTCCACCACTTGAGAATGAATCACCCACTAGCTCACACCATTGACTTAAAAGACACTAGACCTTGCTTCCCGAGGCCTACACTTGTGACCCAGCGTCGTCTACACACCTCTAGAGCAAGGCAATCGCGGAGAGAAGCGCCAGCGTGGAGCAGCTTGCTGAGCGTCCCAGCGCAGACTAAAGCGAGGGCCACTTGGCGAGTCCACCGCCGCCGCCGCCATGTGCAAAGTTGCCACCAGTCGCTTGCCCACACCCACCCAAATCCACAAATACTCCCTATATACCACACTAGGTAGACATTTTAGCAACCCATCCCACGTAATTAATGCCACAGCCAACTATGGCAAGGAAAATTAGAGCCGTAAGGGCCAGGGTGCCATATGCAAAATGCTGCCCGAGGACATCATTGAGTGTTACCTCATGGCGCCGCTCTTGGCTGTTCTTTATTTTAGCGAGCAGTGCTTTCAAGGTGACTCATAGGACAGAATAGTGCGCGTGCAAGCAAGATTGATTTGCCTTCGTCACTGCAGACACAAAAACCGCATGCATGGGAAGGACCTCGCAAATTAGCCGCCGACTGGGCCTAGCTTCCTCAGAGAATTATCAAGTCCTCAGAGAAAGCCAGACCCCCACACAGGCGTTATCAGTTAGATGAGGGCAGGGCAAGCAAGCAAGCGATATCAGCTCTCTTCCTTGCAACGGGCCACTCCCTTACCCATCACGTTCCTCTCTTATTATATATATATCGTGTGCAGCATAAGAATCTTTGCTGAGAGTTTTGCTTGCCAGAGAATCACTGTTTCTAACTAACGGGATCGTAACTTTTGGGGAAAAAGGGAGTTTGAGTGAAATCTAAGAGTTTGGGCTTAGTTTGCCTTAATGGTTATAGGGAAGAGAGAGATAAGATAGCGTTGGGTGTGGGTTAACACATGACGAGGACTGACTACGCCAGAATCACAGTAATTCCTCTCAGAGTACGTTACTAACCTGTGTCTGGACGACAGCTATCTAACCCCCGTCCCTCCATCCATCCCTCTCTCTCCCACAATCCCTCCCTCAACCAGTCTCTCCCTCCCTCCCACCACCTCTCCTATCCTCCTCCTCTCCCTCCACCACTCCGTCCCTCCCACCATACCACCCACCCTCCCTCCCTCCCACAAGCAGCACTACCTGCCATATGGTACAGAAATTCGTATTAAACAAATTAACTTACTTTATAAAGATGCTCACGTTGCCAGAACTTGAATGTTAACACACACGACGCTGAGTACACCATATCTATATTGTATTATATAAGGACACTACCAGGAAATAATACGTACACACAATAAAATAAATCATTACACGTATTAGAACCAAGTGTGAAAATGCTCACATCTAGTCTAATCTCTAGTGGCTGAAATACATACACAGGCAAGACTTCAGTTGCACACGACAACGTTCCTTCTCTCAGGTAAAAAACATTTTTTTTATTATTAAATTTAGACCCGAGGAGCAAATTTATTGGGCAGGATCACAAGAAGCTACCCACCAAATCACCGATTTCTTTTATTTAACAAGATTATGCACATCAGCAGTGTGCTGCTGCTGTGTGCTATATGATTGTTACACAGGGGAGCAAGAAGTATTTCCCTCTCATATTCCATCACACAGGTTACACTGTAAACATCACACAGGTTACACTGTAAACATCACACAGGTTACACTGTAAACATCACACAGGTTACACTGTAAACATCACGTTGAAGTGTTGTCAGCTCAGGCTGACAGACTACATTATAGGACAAGGCTACAATAATGTAAGTAAACTGAAAGAGTATTGGTTTACTTTTATAAATTTCTAAACAATAATCGCGAACAAGCGATACAAGATGGAAAGCAACCACAGGAGTCGAATGATAGCTCTAGGCCTTTCGTGATGCAAGCAACACATCAGGAGCTCGCAGTGTTGCAGAAATGAGTAGGAAATCCAGGTAGATTCGTTCAGGGGAACGAATTCTAGCTAGAGTCGTTCCCTTGAACGAATCTACCTGGACTTCCTACTCATTTCTTCAACATTGCAATCTCCGTAAGATGTATTGATTGCAACACGAAGGGCCTAGAACCATAATTCAACTCCCCCCTATGGTTGTTTTGCATAAATCTCTGAATACATGCATATAGGAACAGTGAACTATCGTGGTGACACCTAGCCTAGATGTTATTAAACACTCCTACTCCACTTCTAGCAAACAACACTAGCTCCTCCTAGTATGACCTGGGCAGGGACACACTGTATTGCAATAGTATATAAATTCGTCAAGGGTAGACTAAACCACTTACCTCGTTGGTGTAATGAAGGACATTGCTCACTGTCTTAATTTACAAGTACATGTGTACTTATGCTCATATACATATACATTCATACATAATTACACATACATTTATTAACACATACACACATGTGACAGACGTATAAAACAGCATAAGACTTTGTTATAATAACGTTTCGCCCAAGGAGAGTTTTACCAAGTTATCAAACTTTATAAACTTGAGTAAAACATTGTTATAAAAAAGTCTTGTGCTGTTTGATGAGTTCTTGTTGCCACTTCTACCAATGGAACCACACCAGCCCTGTAAAATACCTACATACCTGTCCTATGCGTCTGCGTCTTGGCCTCACAATCCAAAGGATCTGGGTGCATTCTAGGTCGGGCTGGACGTATGGGGAAGTCTTGTAACACGTTCTGTCTTTGTTCATCCAAAGCAGAAATAAATTGGTACCTGTGAGCTAGTTCAGTGTTGTCAGTTGTATTCTGCTGGAGGACCTACGTGTTACCATGGTACTAAACCACTGCTTAGTTATGCTGGGTTATTAACTCTACGGGCTCCATAATCGTAACCATAATTTTTAAAGGGGTGCACCGGTAAGCCAGCGGAAGGCCTCGGTCAGCTGACTAAAAGCTCCAGCTGTGGGTCATCATATGACTAAAGACACGCGTCAGGAAACACTTGTCCTGACAGTCCTTACCTAACCTAGGAAAACTCGGTTCGATATTCAGTATGAAAACAGTTTTTACAGCAATGTAATTTTACAAAATAAAATGACTAGAATACAGAGATATGTTTACTGGAGACAAGTAAACATCCATTATGTTTAGATTATTTGTATTCGTCAAGAAACAGGACTGGTGCCTCCTGGCACCGGTCTCAGTTATTTAGATGACCAATTAGTAACTACAGTTATGAGAAGGTTAGTCAGGAAACAGGACAAGTGTTTCCTGACGCGGGTCTTAGTTATATGACCCACAGCTGGAGCTTTTGGTCATCTGACTGAGACCTTCCAGTTACTTCTGTGAGAAGACAGGTCAGGTGTGTCACAGTGTGTTACTGTGACACACCTGAGAGGCTCTGCTCGTCACAGTGTGTTACTGTGACACACCTGAGAGGCTCTGCTCGTCACAGTGTGTTACTGTGACACACCTGAGAGGCTCTGCTCGTCACAGTGTGTTACTGTCACACACCTGAGAGGCTCTGCTCGTCACAGTGTGTTACTGTCACACACCTGAGAGGCTCTGCTCACTGTTTACCATACAATGTCTCTCTCTGGATCACATGTACCAGACTTGATTATTTATATTAATATTATTGTTTCGGTTTCATGTTTACTCTTTTATAATTAACAAAAACTATACCCAAAAGAGAATAAATTTTCAGTAATTCCAGTTTGTACTACAAATAAACTTTTATATGAGAAATATAGAGATAGAAGAGAGAAATATAATTTAGAAATCCAGTTATTAAGAGTAAGAATGATGTTAATACGTTTTTTTTTTTCAGAATTTTTAGTAATAAATTTCTCCACGACGACGATGTCAATAACGAGAAAGAATGTAATTTTTTTTTTCAAACTAAGGCAAAACTGGAATAGAATAAATGTATTTTATTTAGTATTATCACCAGAGAGATTAAAACGTTGTGTTGATAATCACAACGATGGAGTTGGTCACGATGGGATTTATTGAGAGTTGCTGACACATGGGTCACATGATTTGTGACTATATTACATATTTTATGAATGTTTGTTGCCATCATTGTTATATTTCTCACAATTTACTGAAGGATAACACAGTTTCCTTTTAAGACTTAAGACACATAAGGTAACTTTACTGAGTCATCAAATTATAGAGATGTTATCATATCTAGTTTACTAAAACTTTCTGAAATTCATTTGTTAGATATATTCGAAGGAATAATGAACTTTGATTGCTAATAATTTGGGTTCAGTAGTGATTCAGTAGTGACTTGTGTTTGATGTTGAAAGAAATAGATCTTATTGGGTTTAGCGATTAGTTTTGATTGTAATAATAATAACAAATCTTACGTGAAAGAAGGAAGGAAGGTAGGAAGGAAGGCAGGAAGGAAGGAAGGAAGGAAGAAAGGAAGGAAGGAAGGAAGGAAGGAAGGAAGGAAGGAAGGAAGGCAGGAAGGAAGAACATTTCCTGGTGTCTCATGTAACACGGTGTTCCACTATATTTTATGTGATGTCTTTGCTGATGAGAAGAATTTCTCCTCTTCCTGTCCCTTATGGGTTTAGCGCTTAGTTATGATTATACTATAATAATAATCTCTTCCTGTGCATTTTACTTCAAGTGAGACAAGAGGGGGGCATCGACCCCCATTGTTTTCAAAACCTCCTCATCAATATCACACACCCTACCCCGCAGCGCTGTATGACCCTGGTGGGTTTACTGCTCAGTTATAATTATAATAATTCTACTAGTAATAATAATAATAGCCACTATAGAAGGAAGATGTAAGTTGCACCTGAACAACACTGCTGTTGTTAATGTCAATATTGCATAGTTAGAAAATTTAATTGTCGAGAAGAAAGATTGGATCAGTTTTACAAATTAATATCGGTAAGTTCAAATATATGTTATTTCTTGAGATAATACTAAGAAAATCGTTAATGTGAGTAATATCAGCCAGCACCAGTTAGTTGAGCGATATAGATACCGAGGTCATTATATTGGTAATGATTTGTTAGACAACGATAATGTGCAAATGAGGCTAAATATTTGTTAATAGATAATTTTATTAAGTGCTTCTTAGATATTTTTAAATAATTAATCTAGTCACTCTTTTGTTTTGTTTTTTATTTATGGTGTATTGAGTGTCTGATTATTTCTTGTAGCTGTAGAGTGCTGATATATTTCTTGTAGCTGTAGAGTGCTGATAGTGATTATTTATTGTAGCTTAGAGTGCTGATATATTTCTTGTAGCTGTAGAGTGCTGATAGTGTCTATTTCTGGCAACTGTAATGTTGATAGTGATTATTTCTTGTAGCTTAGAGTGCTGATAGTGATTATTTATTGTAGCTTAGAGTGCTGATAGTGATTATTTATTGTAGCTGTAGAGTGCTGATATATTTCTTGTAGCTGTAGAGTGCTGATAGTGTCTATTTCTGGCAACTGTAGTGTTGATAGTGATTATTTCTTGTAGCTGTAGAGTGCTGATAGTGATTACATTATGCTGCAATATTTATGGTTTCCTGCTCAAATACTTTGACCACAATCTTGGGGTTACCTACTAACAGTATAAGCCAAAAATGATGACATTTATATACGTACAGAAATATATTTTGTATTTAAGCACTATGACCATCACTCTCAAGACTGATGGAGTGAACACATCGACTCCAGGCTGAGAGACTGATTACCTCAAACATAAAGAGTTATGTTAGCTATGACCAGCTGATGTGTTCTGTTTATAGTACAAGAATGTGAAGATTATGTCCTGTTTGTAGTACACGAATGTGTAGATAATGTCCTGTTTGTAGTACACGAATGTGTAGATAATGTCCTGTTTGTAGTACACGAATGTGTAGATAATGTCCTGTTTGTAGTACACGAATGTGTAGATAATGTCCTGTTTGTAGTACACGAATATGTAGATAATGTCCTGTTTGTAGTACACGAATATGTAGATAATGTCCTGTTTGTAGTACACGAATGTGTAGATAATGTCCTGTTTGTAGTACACGAATATGTAGATAATGTCCTGTTTGTAGTACACGAATGTGTAGATAATGTCCTGTTTGTAGTACACGAATGTGTAGATAATGTCCTGTTTGTAGTACACGAATATGTATATAATGTCCTGTTTGTAGTACACGAATATGTAGATAATGTCCTGTTTGTAGTACACGAATGTGTAGATAATGTCCTGTTTGTAGTACACGAATGTGTAGATAATGTCCTGTTTGTAGTACACGAATATGTATATAATGTCCTGTTTGTAGTACACGAATATGTATATAATGTCCTGTTTGTAGTACACGAATATGTAGATAATGTCCTGTTTGTAGTACACGAATGTGTAGATAATGTCCTGTTTGTAGTACACGAATGTGTAGATAATGTCCTGTTTGTAGTACACGAATATGTAGATAATGTCCTGTTTGTAATACAAGAATATGTAGATAATGTCTTGTTTATAACACAAGAATGTGTAGATAATGTCTTGTTTATAACACAAGAATGTGTAGATAATGTCTTGTTTATAACACAAGAATGTGTAGATAATGTCCTGTTTGTAGTACACGAATATGTAGATAATGTCCTGTTTATAACACAAGAATGTGTAGATAATGTCTGTTTTATAACACAAGAATGTGTAGATAATGTCCTGTTTATAACACAAGAATGTGTAGATAATGTCCTGTTTATAACACAAGAATGTGTAGATAATGTCCTGTTTATAACACAAGAATGTGTAGATAATGTCCTGTTTATAACACAAGAATGTGTAGATAATGTCCTGTTTATAACACAAGAATGTGTAGATAATGTCCTGTTTATAACACAAGAATGTGTGATAATGTCCTGTTTATAACACAAGAATGTGTAGATAATGTCCTGTTTATAACACAAGAATGTGTAGATAATGTCCTGTTTATAACACAAGAATGTGTAGATAATGTCCTGTTTATAACACAAGAATGTGTAGATAATGTCCTGTTTATAACACAAGAATGTGTAGATAATGTCCTGTTTATAACACAAGAATGTGTAGATAATGTCCTGTTTATAACACAAGAATGTGTAGATAATGTCCTGTTTTTAACACAAGAATGTGTAGATAATGTCCTGTTTATAACACAAGACTGGAGATATAAATAAGTTTCTTCCATAATTAAGTGTTGCAGTTTCGACCATAAATGAACCGTAAAACCAAGAAACTTAGAGCAAAGAAAGCCTTTATTTACAAAAGCTTCGTTCAGAGGTGTGAACGATACATTATGGAAATACTCCCTCTCTGCTTTAATTACAATATACTTGTATATTAGTCCGCTTGTTGGTATTTCCCTTCCAGCCATTTATTGTACTGTTGATTTTTTTAACAAAAATAACTCCATGGCATTTCTAGATGTTTTATTTGTAAGAGGAACGTGAATTCATATTCAAAATAGACAGATTAGGCTTATGTCTGTTTTTATGTACAGTGTTATGTGTCACGTCACAACATAGCTAGGATGTTATTCACAGTTTTCCATCAAGTTCTTGAAAGTTCTCTCTTTAAGGGAGGTTCCATGACGCTGGTGAGGGGCTCTTGATCTAGGGAATTGGATCTGTGCTCCGGTTCCCTGAGTCGAGCCTGAATACCTTCCTCCCCCCTCCCTCAGGCGCTGTATAATCCTACGGTTTTTATAAAATGGTTATAATTATAATCTTAATTTATAAAGTGCTGGACAGGTAAGCCAGTGGAAGGCCTCGGTCGGATGACCAAAATCTCTAGTTGTGGGTCATCAAATGACTAAGACCAGCGTCAGGAAACACTTGTCCTGTGTCCTGACGAATCTTATACCCACGGATTTAGCGCTCCCCAGTGATAATAATAAATCTTGAAAGATCTGACTGTACTCCAGCGGCCAGAGATGAGACCTAGCATGGGCCAGTAGGCCTCCTGCAGTGCTCCTTCTTTCTTATTTTCTGTCTCATATTCGAATGTTCAATTTACTTGAGTTATCCCATCAGTGAGAAATGCTGAAACAAGTGTAACAATGTTGATAATGGTTCAGAGAACCGACAAGTTGATAACTTAGACACATAAGAACATAATAAACACTTGGTTATCTTTGTTGTGGACACGTTTCGCCACACAGTGGCTTCATCAGTCCTGTACAAAGAAGAATAGTGAAGATCAGAAGGAGTTTGATGTAATCAGTCCCTCAGCCTGGAGTCGATGTAATCTTTTCAAGATTGATGGACTGATTACTTCTAATCAGTCCATCAATGAAGCCACTGTGTGGCGAAACGTTTCCTCAACAAAGGTACCCAAGTGTTGTACATGTGTCTAATTTATCAACTTTTATTAGCAATGCAAAAACAAACGAGCACACTAAACTAACTACATGTCTCTGCTAATGTATCACCAACCTCGTTGAAATTCCTTATTAGGTACACCAGAACGAGGACCCTTATTAGGTATACCAGAACGAGGAACTTTATTAGGTATACCAGAACGAGGAACCTTATTAGGTATACCAGAACGAGGACCCTTATTAGGTATACCAGAACGAGGACCCTTATTAGGTATACCAGAACGAGGAACCTTATTAGGTATACCAGAACGAGGACCCTTATTAGGTATACCAGAACGAGAAACCTTATTAGGTATACCAGAACGAGGAACCTTATTAGGTATACCAGAACGAGGAACCTTATTAGGTATACCAGAACGAGGAACCTTATTAGGTATACCAGAACGAGGAACCTTATTAGGTATACCAGAAAGAGGAACCTTAAAGTGCCTGATTTTTTTCCCACCTACTTTTCGTTTTAATTTCGCCCACAATTCGAGAATGCCTCATCGGATCGGCTTCAAACTTTCACCGCTGGTGTACAGAAACTAAGGCAAGAAGCTAGGAACAATTGACATGTGTAGGTGCCCTAGGACCAAAGTTCTTGACCCATTCCTAGCACCCTAGAATGGTTCCTAGTACTTCCACAAACCGTCAGCTGCTTGGCTTTAAATATTAAAAAACAAAGGTGACGCACTCTGCACTATTCCTATCGCGTGAATTGCGGCAAAGGGGAGCTGGAGTTATGCAACGCGGCAATATTGTTTTTGGGGTCGCACAGTGGCAGAAATACATCTAGGTGTCTCCGAGGTAACACGTGGTTGATCCTCCAAGGTCTTGCAGAATTTGCTAACATTTTGGGTAAATCTTGTGGCTATCAGGCCGGGAGAGCCGAGGCTCGGCCAAATAATACCGTTGTGAGATATGCTCAATAGATACCACGATACTCAGAGCAAAATTTGCTCTCATATTTTCACATAAAGTTGCTTCCAATATTGCAATGGTCACAGTTGGAGCTTAGCAATAAAGATATTACGTACATTATCCTGCGTATATTTGAGTAAATCTATTGGAGACTTAAACACCAAACTTGAGGTTATATGTTTCTAAGTTTCGATCTCTACGTTTCGATCTCTACGTTTCGATCTCTACGTTTCGATCTCTACGTTTCGATCTTTACGTTTCGATCTCTACGTTTCGATCTCTACGTTTCGATCTCTGTGATCCTGTTCGGCTGAGACTGAAATATATACTATGGTTATATTCCATGTGTAAATTTAAATATATATACCATCGTTAGTACCTTCACTACCTGCTGGTGTTACTGAAGAGTGTAGCACCATTACCATAGCTAGGTGCCTTCACTACCTGCTGGTGTTACTGAAGAGTGTAGCACCATTACCATAGCTAGGTGCCTTCACTACCTGCTGGTGTTACTGAAGAGTGTAGCACCATTAACATAGCTAGGTGCCTTCACTACCTGCTGGTGTTACTGAAGAGTGTAGCACCATTAACATAGCTAGGTGTCTTCACTACCTGCTGGTGTTACTGAAGAGTGTAGCACCATTACCATAGCTAGGTGCCTTCACTACCTGCTGGTGTTACTGAAGAGTGTAGCACCATTAACATAGCTAGGTGTCTTCACTACCTGCTGGTGTTACTGAAGAGTGTAGCACCATTACCATAGCTAGGTGCCTTCACTACCTGCTGGTGTTACTGAAGAGTGTAGCACCATTAACATAGCTAGGTGCCTTCACTACCTGCTGGTGTTACTGAAGAGTGTAGCACCATTAACATAGCTAGGTGCCTTCACTACCTGCTGGTGTTACTGAAGAGTGTAGCACCATTACCATAGCTAGGTGCCTTCACTACCTGCTGGTGTTACTGAAGAGTGTAGCACCATTACCATAGCTAGGTGCCTTCACTACCTGCTGGTGTTACTGAAGAGTGTAGCACCATTAACATAGCTAGGTGTCTTCACTACCTGCTGGTGTTACTGAAGAGTGTAGCACCATTAACATAGCTAGGTGCCTTCACTACCTGCTGGTGTCCAGAGCGTCCATATAACCACTTTCAGACAAGAAAATGACCTAAGCGGCGCCTCCAGGCGTCTTAAGACTCTTGTAACGAGACTTCCAGAGATATTTTTATATTACACCTGAAGGAGAGAAATATATATACAGTGCTTCTGAAACCTTTTTTCTTAGTCTAGCAAGTGTTTCTCTGCTTGCTCCTTCAAGAGGCTGGTCCAGAGTCGGGTATGGAAATCGACAATAGCAGATTGGTGGTCCGGGGGTCGATCCCCGGTACGGGTGTAAACATTTGGACGTGTATCCTTAAGACACCTGCTGTCCATGTTCACCTAGCAGTAAAATAGGTACCTGGGAGTTAGTCGACTGGGGCCAAAATTGACCTAATTTGCCCGAAACGCTCTACATAACAAGGGGCTTTCTATATAGTAGTGTCATTGATGTCAGCTATGGTCTGTATACCTTGTACATGTACTTGTAGAAATAAAGATTATTATTGTTATTATTATTATTATTATTATTATTATTATTATTATTATTATTATTATTATTATTATTATTACTTCGCTAACAACAGCAGCCCAAAGAAAACAAAGACTAGGCCATATTTTGTACTTATCCGGCTCAGGTGTAGTGAAGGCTCTTGATCCAGGTAATTGGACGTATTCTCTCTTATGATCAAGTCTCAAGACGCTGAGGTGTTCTTAATTCATTAAAGTGTTGGCAGTCCCATACTCTGCCTCCGTACTTATTGCCTCCCATTAACCACAGGTTTTGTCATTCATCAACCATAATGCAGCACAACTCTTGATTATCAACCACAATGCAACACAACACTTGGTCATCAACAACAATGCAACACAACACTTGGTCATCAACCACAATGCAACACAACACTTGGTCATCAACCACAATGCAGCACAACACTTGGTCATCAACCACAATGCAACACCACACTTGGTCATCAACCACAATGCAACACAACACTTGGTCATCAACCACAATGCAACACAACACTTGGTCATCAACCACAATGCAACACAACACTTAGTCATCAACCACAATGCAACACAACACTTGGTCATCAATCACAATGCAACACAACACTTGGTCATCAACCACAATGCAACACAACACTTAGTCATCAACCACAATGCAACACAACACTTGGTCATCAACCACAATGCAACACAACACTTGGTCATCAACCACATTGCAACACAACACTTGGTCATCAACCACAATGCAACACAACACTTAGTCATCAACCACAATGCAACACAACACTTGGTCATCAACCACAATGCAACACAACACTTGGTCATCAACCACAATGCAACACAACACTTGGTCATCAACCACAATGCAACACAACACTTGGTCATCAACCACAATGCAACACAATACCTAGATGGATTAACATGAGATTGTTGATGCAATATATTTAAACAAAAACAATGGTTGGTAGACAGCAACCACCCAGGGAGGTACTATCGCCCTGCCAGGTGACTGTGAAACAGAAACCTGTAACTGTTTTACATGATGGTAGGATTGCTGGTGTCTTTTTTCTGTCTCATAAACACGCTGGATAACAGGTATATCTTGCTACTTCTACTTACACTTAAGTCACACTACACAGGCAGGCAAGGTGTGGTTAATTAGGTCTCCCTCAGAGACTCTCCAGTACGGTCACCCCGGTGGCCTAGTGGTAAAGCTCTCGCTTCACGCATATGGATAGGTGAGTACAAATAGAGAGCGTGTCTGTCTCGCGCCCAGCAGACGGAGGATCAAGCCTCCACAAAGTATTGCGCTGAATAACCCAAATAGGTTTAGCGCTTAACATGAATTAAAATAAAAAAATAAATCTCGCTTCACGCACGGAGGGCCCGGGTTCTATTCCCGACGGGGCGGAAACATTTCGAAGTGTTTCCTTACACACACACATACATACAACAGGCCTAGTGTCAAATCGACATGTGCCTAGGACAAAATGGTAACTAACGGTGACTACATCACAATGCATATATATATATATATATATATATATATATATATATGTCGTGCCGATTAGGTAAAACTGGTCAATTAGCAAGAACTCATCTAAAATTAAGTCCTTTCTAAAATTTTCTCTTATACGTTTAAAGATATATTTTTTTCATTTATGTTAATGTAAGAATTTATAATTTTGTACCAAGAGAAACTTTGAAAACCTACCTAACCTTATTACAACAAGCGCAATTTAATTTAGCCTAACCCAACTAAATATATTTTAGATACGTTATCATTAATTTAATAATAAACAAACACAATGAAATATTTTTTTTTCGTTATGTTCAGAATGATTTTGGCGAAATTATTGCATACACAAATTTTCACTTGTCTTAAATGGCAAGGTGAGCGTTGCTATTTAAGCCAAAATCGCCAGTTTTACCTAATCGGCACGACATATATATATATACATACACACATCAAGATTTTTTTCTTTTTTTCTTAATAGTTCTTGTTCTTATTATCTCTATTCTCCATGGGGAAGTGGAAAATTTTCCTCCGTAAGCCATGCGTGTCGTATGAGGCGACTAAAATGCCGGGAGCAATGGGCTAGTAACCCCTGCAGAAAAAAAAAAAACTAAAAAAGAGAAGAAGAAAAACTTTATAAAAGTGGGATGTTTGAATGTGCGTGGATGTAGTGCGGATGATAAGAAAGAGATGATTGCTAATGTTATGAATGAAAAGAAGTTGGATGTCCTGGCCCTAAGCGAAACAAAGCTGAAGGGGGTAGGTGAGTTTCAGTGGGGAGAAA
This sequence comes from Cherax destructor, assembly GCA_009830355.1. Lineage (NCBI taxonomy): Eukaryota > Metazoa > Arthropoda > Malacostraca > Decapoda > Parastacidae > Cherax > Cherax destructor. Next base: position 86,993 of record WNWK01006192.1, on the reverse strand, counting down.
TAAATGGGATTAAGTCAGGAGTATCTGAGAGAGTTAGAGGTAAGGAAGGGGTAGCAATAATGTTGAAGGATCAGTTATGGAAGCAGAAGAGGGAATATAAATTTATAAATTTAAGGATTATTTGGATTAAAATAAGGGTCAGATGCGAAAAGTGGGTCATAATAAGTGTGTATGCACCTGGAGAAGAGAGGAGTGTAGAGGAGAGAGAGAGATTTTGGGAGATGTTAAGCGAGTGTGTAGGAACTTTTAAACCAAGTGAGAGAGTAATTGTGGTAGGGGACCTAAATGCTAAAGTAGGAGAAACATTTAAAGAGGGTGTGGTAGGTAAGTTTGGGGTGCCAGGTGTAAATGATAATGGGAGCCCTTTGATTGAACTTTGTATAGAAAGGAGTTTGGTTATAGGTAATACATATGTTAAGAAAAAGAGGATAAATAAGTATACAAGATATGATGTAGGGCGTAATAACAACAGTTTGTTGGACTACGTATTGGTAGATAAAAGACTGTTGGGTAGACTTCAAAATGTACATGTTTATAGAGGAGCCACAGACACATCACATCACTTTTTAGTTGTAGCTACAGTGAGAGTAAAAGGTAGATGGGATACAAGGAAAATGGAAGCAGCAAGTAAGAGAGAGTTGAAGGTTTATAAGCAAAAGGAGGAGGCAGTTAGGGTAAGATATAAACAACTATTTTTAGGATAGATGGGCTAGTGAGAGTATAGGCAATGGGGTTGAAGATGTATGTATGGGGTAGGTTTAAGAATATAGTGTTAGAGTGTTCAGCAGAAGTGTGTGGTTACAGGAAAGTGGGTGCGGGAGGGAAGAAGAGCGATTGGTGGACTGATGATGTAAAGAGAGTAGTAAGGGAGAAAAAGTTACCATATGAGAGGTTTTTACAAAGTAGAAGTGATGCAAGGAGGGAGGAGTATATGGAGAGAAAAGGAGAGGTTAAGAGAGTAGTGAAGCAATGTAAAAAGAGCAAATGAGAGAGTGGGTGAGATGTTATCAAAATTTTGTTGAAAATAAGAAAAGTTTTGGAGTGAGATTAATAAGTTGAGGAAGCCTAGGGAACAAATGGATTTGACAGTTAAAAATAGGAGAGGAGAGTTATTAAATGGAGAGTTAGAGGTATCGGGAAGATGGAGGGAATATTTTAAGGAATTGTTAAATGTTGATGAAGATAGGGAAGCTGTGATTTCGTGTACAGGGCAAGGAGGAATAATATCTTATAGGAGTGAGGAAGAACCAGTTGTGAGTGAGGGGAAAGTTCTTGAGGCAGTGGGTAGAATGAAAGGGATTAAGGCAGCTGAGATTGATGGGATAAAGATAGAAATGTTAAAACCAGGTGGGGATATAGTTTTGGAGTGGTTGATGCTTTTATCTAATAAATGTATGTAAAACGGTAAGGTACCTAGGGATTGGCAGAGAGCATGCATAGTTCCTTTGTATAAAGACAAAGGGGACAAAAGAGAGTGCAAAAATTATAGGGGAATAAGTCTGTTGAGTATACCTGGTAACGTGTATGGTAGAGTTATTATTGAAAGAAATAAGAGTGAGATGGAGAGTAGGATAGCAGATGAACAAGGAGGCTTTAGAAAGAGTAGGGGGTGTGTAGACCAATTGTTTACAGTGAAACATATAGGTGAACAGTATTTAGATAATGGTAAAAAGGTTTTTGTGGCATTTATGGATTTGGAAAAGACGTATAACAGGGTGGATGGGGGGCAATGTGGCAGATGTTGCAAATGTATGGAATAGGAAGTAGGTAACAAAAAAGGCACAATACCGTGACTGGAACAATACACACACAACCCGCACATATAAAAAGAGAGGAGCTTACGACGACGTTTCGGTCCGACTTCGACCATTTACAAAGTCACACTAACACACAGAACAAGGGGAAGGGGTATATATAGGCAGGCAGACAGGGGAGGGCACAAGAGAGTGGGGTAATAATGGAGGTAGTAGTAGAAGTGGTAGTAGAAGTAGTAGTGGAGTCATAGTCTAGGAAAGGAGCACTGCAATGAAGCTGGCGGCCCGTGTGGGTAGGACAAGAACACAGAGAGGAAAAGGCGAATAAAATAAAGAAGGACAAAATTAAGGCAAAAGAAAAGAAAAGAAGACCCATAGGATAAAAAGGAGAAGGGGAAGAAATGAAAGGGGAAGGAATCAGGTTAAGTCACGGGTGTTATGAAGTTGGAGCATTTAACAATGTAATGGGAGAGGAAAGCATCAACAGAGACAAAGCCAGGGCTAAGATTCATACAGGGAAAGTTGTGTATAAGGGAGGATTCAACCAGACGGCGACTGTGAAAGTTGGACGTAGGGTAGACAGTTTTAGCAGAAGACCAATCAATAGGATGACTGTGATCTCTGACATGACAGAAAAGAGCATTATTAGTGTCGGCAAGCCTAACACTATTTTTGTGCTCCCTGAGTCTGTCAGAAAGAGATCGGCCAGTTTCTCCGAAGTACTGAAGAGTATTTCAGTCTTCTGTGTTCTTGTCCTAACCCATGCGGGCCGCCAGCTTCATTGCAGTGCTCCTTTCCTAGAATATGACTGACTCCACTACTACTTCTACTACCACTACTACCTCCATTATTACCCCACTCTCTTGTGCCCTCCCCTGTCTGCCTGCCTATATATACCCCTTCCCCTTGTTCTGTGTGTTAGTGTGACTTTGTAAATGGTCCAAGTCGGACCGAAACGTCGTCGTAAGCTCCTCTCTTTTTATATGTGCGGGTTGTGTGTGTATAGGAGGTAGGTTACTGAAAGCAGTGAAAAGTTTTTACGAGGATAGTGAGGCTCAGGTTAGAGTATGTAGGAAAGTGGGAGATTATTTCCCAGTAAAAGTAGGCCTTAGACAAGGATGTGTGATGTCACCATGGCTGTTCAATATATTTATAGATGGGGTTGTAATATATGTGAATGCTCGGGTGTTGGCAAGAGGTGTGGGGTTAAAAGATAAAGAAGCTAACACAAAGTGGGAGTTGTCACAGTTGCTCATTGCTGATGACACTGTACTTTTGGGAGATTCTGAAGAGAAGTTGCAGAGGTTGGTTGATGAGTTTGGTAGGGTATGTAAAAGAAGGAAATTAAAAGACTGACTATTATACAAGAACACTGACTATTATACAAGAACACTGACTATTATACAAGAACACTGACTATTATACAAGAACACTGACTATTATACAAGAACACTGACTATTATACAAGAACACTGACTATTATACAAGAACACTGACTATTATACAAGAACACTGACTATGTTACAACAACAATGTCTTAAACAAAACAACAACAATGTCTTAAACAAAACAACAACAATGTCTTAAACAAAACAACAACAATATCTTAAACAAAACAACAACAATGTCTTAAACAACAACAACAACAATGTCTTAAACAAAACAACAACAATGTCTTAAACAACAACAACAACAATGTCTTAAACAAAACAACAACAATGTCTTAAACAACAACAACAACAACAATGTCCTAAACAAAACAACAACAATATCTTAAACAACAACAACAACAATGTCCTAAACAACAACAACAACAATGTCTTAAACAAAACAACAACAATGTCTTAAACAACAACAACAATGTCTTAAACAACAACAACAACAATGTCTTAAACAACAACAACAATGTCCTAAACAAAACAACAACAATGTCTTAAACAACAACAACAATGTCTTAAACAACAACAACAATGTCTTAAACATAACACCAACAATGTCTTAAACAACAACAATGTCTTAAACAACAACAATAACTATTAAACAAGGACAATGTCTTCAAGAACAATGCATTATTTTTCCCTTTAAAAGAATTACCGGTAATTAAAATTAATATCAATACCTGAACACTGTTAATTGCCAGTGGAAGTGTTAGTTATCATTTTGTTCAAGGCACATGTCGATTAGACACTATGCCTGTTGTACTTGCGTGTTAGTTAGTTACCATTTTGTCCTAGGCACATGTTGATTTGGCACTAGGCCTGTTGTATGTATGTGTGTGTGTGTGTAAGGAAACACGTGTGTGTGTGTGTGTGTGTGATGTGTGTGTGTGTTTGTGTGTACTCACCTAGTTGTGGTTGCAGGGGTCGAGTCATAGCTCCTGGCCCCGCCTCTTCACTGGCCGCTACTGGGTTACGCTCCCTGCTCCATGAGCTTTATCATACCTCTCCTTAAAGCTATGTATGGAACCTGCCTCCACTACATCACTTCCCAAGCTATTCCACTTCCCGACCACTCTATGACTGAAGAAATACTTCCTAACATCCCTGTGATTCATTTGAGTCTTCAAATTCCAACTGTGTCCCCTTGTTGCTGTGTCCCATCTCTGGAACATTCTGTCTCTGTCTTCTGTGTGTGTGTGTGTGTGTGTGTGTGTGTACTCACCTATTTGTGGTTCCAGGGGTCGAGACTCAGCTTCTGGCCCCGCCTCTTCACTGATCGTTACTAGGTCCTCTCTCTCCCTGCTCCATGAGCTTCATCATACCTCGTCTTAAAGCTATGTATTATTCCTGCCTCCACTACATCACTTGCCAGACTATTCCACTTCCTGACAACTCTGTGACTGAAGAAATACTTCCTAACATCTCTTTGACTCATCTGAGTCTTCAACTTCCAACTGTGACCCCTTGTTTCTGTGTACCATCTCTGGAACATCCTGTCTCTGTCCACCTTATCTATTCCTCGCAATATTTTGTATGTTGTTATCATGTCTCCCCTAACCCTCCTGTCCTCCAGTGTCATCAGGCCTATTTCCCTTAACCTTTCTTCGTAAGACATTTTCCTTAGCTCTGGAACTAGCTTTGTTGCAAACCTTTGCACTTTCTCTAATTTCTTGACGTGCTTGACCAGGTGTGGGTTCCAAACTGGTGCTGCATACTCCAGTATGGGCCTGACGTACACGGTGTACAGTGTCTTGAACGATTCCTTACTGAGGTATCGGAACGCTATTCTCAGGTTTGCCAGGCGCCCATATGCTGCAGCAGTTATCTGGTTGATGTGTGCCTCCTGAGACGTGCTCGGTGTTATACTAACCCCAAGATCTTTTTTCTTGAGTGAGGTTTGCAGTCTTTGGCCACCTAGCCTATACTCTGTCTGCGGTCTTCTTTGCTCTTCCCCGATCTTCACGACTTTGCATTTGGCAGGGTTAAATTCAAGTAGTCAGTTGCTGGACCAGGTGTCCAGCCTGTCCAGGTCTTTGTAGTTCTGCCTGGTCCTCATCTGATTTAATTATTCTCATTAACTTCACATCATCTGCAAACAGAGACACTTCTGAGTCTATCCCTTTCGTCATGTCATTCACATATACCAAGAACAGCACTGGTCCTAGGACTGACCCCTGTATTACACCGCTCGTCACAGGCGCCCACTGTGATATCTCATCTCGTACCATGTGGTGTGTGTGTGTGTGTGTGTGTGACGGGGGTGTTGTGTGTGTGTGGTTGCAGGGGTCGAGACTGAGCACCCCTCCCTGACTGTCATCCACCATCACCCCTCCCTGACTGTCATCCATCATTACTCCCTCCCTGACTGTCATCCACCATCACCCCTCTCTGACTGTCATCCACCATCACCCCTCCCTGACTGTCATCCACCATTACTCCCTGGCTGTCATCCACTATCACTCCCTCCTTAGCTGTCATCCACCATCACTCCCTCCCTAGCTGTCATCCACCATCACTCCCTCCCTAGCTGTAATCCACCATCACACTAGCTGTAATCCACCATCATTCCCTCCCAAGCTGTCATCCACCATCACTCCCTGGCTGCCATCCACTATCACTCCCTCCCTAACTGTCATCCACCATCACCCTTTCCTAGCTGTCATCCACCATCGCTCCTTCCATAGCTCTCATCCACACAGACACACACATACAAAACCTTACATAGTTTTAAGACAAGGTATGATAAAGCTCATGGAGCAGGGAGAGCAGAGACGCAGTAGCGGACAGCAAAGAGGCGGGGCGAGGAGCTGAGTCTCGACCCCTGCAACCACAATTAGGTGAGCACACACACACACAGAGTGACATAAACATGGATGGCTAAGTTGACGTATATGGTGATGGGAAACTCTACATGTCTAAGCCAGTCTGACGTAGATAAAATAGAATTTAGGAGTCCCTAGATACTAGCACCCACGCCGTACTTAGGTTCCAGTACCTGGTGGAAGTACAGAAGGAGAGAAACATAATATGTGGAGGGAGAAACGTGACTACAAAAGAGGAGACTACACAGGCATGAGAGAACTCCTGGGTGTAGCGCAGTGGAATATGCAACTAGAAGGAAACACAAATAAAATGGAGTATGTAGCAGAAGTTGACACTCACAAACAGAAACAATGGAAAGAAAGAGTAAATTTATGGATCAATCAGAAATCCAAGGAAGCAAAAGCTAAAAACTGATAAAGAATGAAAGTAAAGAACAACAGAAAACAGTGAAAGGAATTGAAAAGCCTGAAGCGAATATACAAGTGTAAGAAGAAGGGCTGACGTGTAAGACGAGGGACTGACGTGTAAGAAGAGGGACTGACGTGTAAGAAGAGGGACTGACGTGTAAGAAGAGGGACTGACGTGTAAGAAGAAGGGCTGACGTGTAAGAAGAGGGGCTGACGTGTAAGAAGAGGGGCTAACGTGTAAGAAGAGGGGCTAACGTGTAAGAAGAGGGGCTGACGTGTAAGAAGAGGGACTGACGTGTAAGAAGAGGGACTAACGTGTAAGAAGAGGGGCTGATGTGTAAGAAGAGGGACTGACGTGTAAGAAGAGGGGCTGACGTGTAAGAAGAGGGACTGACGTGTAAGAAGAGGGGCTGACGTGTAAGAAGAGGGGCTAACGTGTAAGAAGAGGGGCTAACGTGTAAGAAGAGGGGCTAACGTGTAAGAAGAGGGGCTGACGTGTAAGAAGAGGGACTAACGTGTAAGAAGAGGGGCTGACGTGTAAGAAGAGGGACTAACGTGTAAGAAGAGGGGCTGATGTGTAAGAAGAGGGGCTGACGTGTAAGAAGAGGGACTGACGTGTAAGAAGAGGGACTGACGTGTAAGAAGAGGGGCTGACGTGTAAGAAGAGGGACTGACGTGTAAGAAGAGGGACTGACGTGTAAGAAGAGGGACTGACGTGTAAGAAGAGGGCTGACGTGTAGTAAGAAGAGGGCTGACGTGTAAGAAGAGGGCTGACGTGTAAGAAGAAGGGCTGACGTGTAAGAAGAGGGCTGACGTGTAAGAAGAGGGCTGACGTGTAAGAAGAAGGGCTGACGTGTAAGAAGAGGGCTGACGTGTAAGAAGAGGGACTGACGTGTAAGAAGAGGGCTGACGTGTAAGAAGAGGGACTGACGTGTAAGAAGAGGGCTGACGTGTAAGAAGAGGGCTGACGTGTAAGAAGAGGGCTGACGTGTAAGAAGAGGGGACTGAGCGTGTAAGAAGAGGGACTGACGTGTAAGAAGAGGGACTGACGTGTAAGAAGAGGGCTGACGTGTAAGAAGAGGGACTGACGTGTAAGAAGAGGGACTGACGTGTAAGAAGAGGGACTGACGTGTAAGAAGAGGGACTGACGTGTAAGAAGAGGGCTGACGTGTAAGAAGAGGGACTGACGTGTAAGAAGAGGGACTGACGGTGAGGGTAAGAAGAGGGACTGACGTGTAAGAAGAGGGACTGACGTGTAAGAAGAGGGGCTGACGTGTAAGAAGAGGGCTGACGTGTAAGAAGAGGGCTGACGTGTAAGAAGAGGGCTGACGTGTAGAAGGGCTGACGTGTAAGAAGAGGGCTGACGTGTAGAAGAGGGCTGACGTGTAAGAAGAGGGACTGACGTGTAAGAAGAGGGACTGACGTGTAAGAAGAGAGGGACTGACGTGTAAGAAGAGGGCTGACGTGTAAGAAGAGGGGCTGACGTGTAAGAAGAGGGGCTGACGTAAGAAGAGGGCTGACGTGTAAGAAGAGGGGCTGACGTGTAAGAAGAGGGCTGACGTAAGAAGAGGGGCTGACGTGTAAGAAGAGGGCTGACGTGTAAGAAGAAGGGCTGACGTGTAAGAAGAGGGCTGACGTGTAAGAAGATGGCTGACGTGTAAGAAGAGGGCTGACGTGTAAGAAGAGGGGCTGACGTGTAAGAAGAGGGCTGATGTGTAAGAAGAAGGGCTGACGTGTAAGAAGAGGGACTGACGTGTAAGAAGAAGGGCTGACGTGTAAGAAGAGGGGCTGACGTGTAAGAAGAGGGCTGACGTGTAAGAAGAGGGGCTGACGTGTAAGAAGAGGGGCTGACGTGTAAGAAGAAGGGCTGACGTGTAAGAAGAGGGGCTGACGTGTAAGAAGAAGGGCTGACGTGTAAGAAGAGGGGCTGACGTGTAAGAAGAAGGGCTGACGTGTAAGAAGAGGGGCTGACGTGTAAGAAGAGGGGCTGACGTGTAAGAAGAGGGGCTGACGTGTAAGAAGAAGGGCTGACGTGTAAGAAGAGGGGCTGACGTGTAAGAAGAAGGGCTGACGTGTAAGAAGAGGGGCTGACGTGTAAGAAGAGGGGCTGATGTAGTACTGAAAGACAAATCTCAACTAAATTGTTACAATCTCATCAGAAGGTGACAGAACAGGTCCAGGTGCTAAGACAGGAGAGTTCACAAGAAGCCTACGAAGAGCTGAACCAAAGATTTCAGAAGGTATTATCAGAGGAAATGAGGACATTACCGGAGAGTCCAGGAGGAACCACACTGACGGATCCTGGACACAGTGTGCACAACAGAAAAGTTGAAAAAACTACCGAGTGAGTTAATATACTATATCGAAGGTAATGGAGACAGATAATGTCTCTCTTTCTCTCTCATTCAACATCAGGTATGCCTCGCATACCTTCCACATACTCAAAATAAGGTAAAGTGTGTCTTACGCGCTCTAAGATCAGGTAAGTGTCTCACAAACACACCTAAGTTTCCACAATATATTCTTTCACTCTTCTCTCTTTCATTACACTGCACAACACAGCAATAATAAAAATTACCTTCAAATGTTTACAAAGGCCTCGGGTACCAACATTGGCCTTCCTCTAGTAGCAATGTTTACAAAGGCCTCATGTACCACTAGGCTTTTAGTGACAGTGTTTACAAAGACCTCAGGTACCACTATAGACCTGACTCCATACAAAATGGCTGGTTGCACAAAAGATCAGATTAACTTTGTGTTGCAGGGAGTGCAGTGAGCGCCGCGGTCAGACAATATGCTATGCCAGACCTGAGCCTCATCATCAATACAACAGCTCAGCGGAGAGCTAAAAAGGAAAAAGTATTCAGCTTTTCTTAACAAAAGTATTAAACTGAATTTTATGTCGGGGGGAATCTAGACGCAAAATAAAAGCCGTAGAAAACACTTTTTTTTTTTTATCAAGTCCTCTACACCTCTACCATCCCCCACCACCACCACGCTTTTTCCCCCATTCCCCCCTTCTTTTTCCCCCTTACCACCTGACCCCTCCCCATCTCGTGCCTGCAGCCGGTATTAGTGCTAACAAGGTCACGTGATACGATCAATATTGTCAGCCATAGTCACAGTTATTGAGGCCAGGCGATAGTGTAGGTGTTACGCGCACCTATTGTACCTACCCAGGCAGTGTGTGACGTGTTTAGTGAGTACCTCTTATAATAATAATAATAATAATAATAATAATAATAATAATAAAATAAATAATGATAATAATAAATAAATTAAATAATAACATAATAATAATAATAATAATAATAATAATAATAATAAATACTAAAAATAAATAATAATAAATACTAAAAATAAATAATAATAAATACTAAAAATAAATAATAATAAATACTAAAAATAAATAATAATAATAATAATAATAATAATAATAATAATAATAATCGAGCCTTATTTCCTACGGGTTTAACGCCTCTCCACGACTATCGTAATAAAGCTGGTGTATGTGTCCACTCCATTAACAGCTCTGAATAACACACACACGCGCGCATTTTTTCGAGTTTTTTATTAATTAAATCTAATATTGTCCGAGGTATTAATAAAGGTATTATTTCAACTATTATTAAAGCCACCCACAGCACTCACTTCAATTATACTACAAAGCTTTTTTTCCACTCATCAACGATTCTATTACTGAAGCAGAACTTCCCGTCGTTTCTATATGTGACTTAGTTTACCGGGTTCTGTTGTTGCTGGATGTGTTTAATATATTACTTATAGCTCCTGGATTTCTTTTTGTAAGACACCGACCGTCTCCCATCTGACAAAAAAAGAAACACCTTCACCATCATTCAGTCAGTCAGTGTGTTGCAAGATGGCATTACGAGCTGCAATATCCTCATCCCTTCCTTATTTATGTCTATATGGTATAGGTAAGCAAAGTAAAATATATGAAAAGTGTTGCGACCTCAGAAAAAAGGATGCCATAGTTATTATATATATTACTTTTTTATATAATTTTATATTACTAAAGTTTTCGTTAACAGCTATAACGAAAATTTCATGCTTTACATTGTTATATGAGTTATGTTATTAGCTTATGTACGTAGGTAGGCTTTCATTGTATTCGTTGAAGGAGAGCTTTGACTGGCTGCCACCACGCAGCTCTCTGCTGCTTGTCTCACAGTAAGCAGGTGCCAGTCACCTGACATTGTATATGCCGGTCCTACTTCCTTCCCTCGCTACTACTCTTGCAGGAAACACCTTCACCTCTCTGGGAGAATGGTGTTCTCCTCAGCTCGGGTTATTTAGACTGTTTCTGGTAGAGTGTTTCCTTTGGTGAGCCTGGACATACATCTCGTTTCTCTGTGCAACTCTGTTCACAGAGAATTATTTAGACTTAGTGATATTTGACGATTTCAGAGGTTGTGTCGTGAGACACTATATCTGTGGTACAGTGCTGTATGACCCTACATTTGTTCTGGCATCTACGTTCTGTCGTAGACGGGAAATTGGAATTGCTGAACTCAGTTTCAGTAATAAGTTTAGCCTTTTCCGGAGGATCTGCTGAAGGTCCACAGTTAGGGTCGTTTTGGTCTCCTTGATTCCTTGCCTGACACTGTGCTGCTCACTGCTGCTCCCAGCATTACTGCTGTTTGGGGAAAGGGTCCTCATACTGTTCAAGCAAGCTGTTTGATTGTCCTGATGGTCAAGAAGTTAACTTGTTAACTGGACTAGAATACTCTCTGACAAACTGTTAGAAAACAAGAAACATGCTAAATGCTAGAAGGAGATAAATAAGTTGACCTTCTAGTATTCTCTGGAGATATCTTCACTCAGTAGATGTCGCATTTTGTAATAAAGGGGTTCAAGGAAACTAGTTAGCCGGACTTGAGTCCTGGAGGTGAGAAGTACAGTGCCTGCTCTCTGGAGGATGGGTGGAGGATGTGGTAGTTCCGAGGGTCATTTGAACTGCGATGTCAACACACTTCAGGCAAGACAGTACCTGGGTGAAAGATGGTGAATGTGTTATCCTCTTTCTAAGGTCAACCTACCTGGGTAGGTGACGACCAGTGTGTTAATTATTTTTATTGACACAGGTCAGTCACATCCTGCTGCATCCTATACCTATTTTAAATCAGAGAGAAGCGTTAAACCAGTAGGGGTCATACAACGACAAGGGAATGACAGGCATTCAGGTTCGATCACAGTGAGGAGTAGGTCCAGTTCCTTGGATCAAGAGCCTCTTCCCAAGCATCGGGGCACCTTCCCTGAGGTGTCTTTATTGCATAATTATGATAAATACTCAGCAACACTTGACATAATAACCAATAAGAGAGAGACACAAGAATATAAGAGAGAGACACAAGAATATAAGAGAGAGACACAAGAATATAAGAGAGAGACACAAGAATATAAGAGAGAGACACAAGAATATAAGAGAGAGACACAAGAATATAAGAGAGAGACACAAGAATATAAGAGAGAGACACAAGAATATAAGAGAGAGACACAAGAATATAAGAGAGAGACACAAGAATATAAGAGAGAGACACAAGAATATAAGAGAGAGACACAAGAATATAAGAGAGACACAAGAATATAAGAGAGACACAAGAATATAAGAGAGAGACAAGAATATAAGAGAGAGACACAAGAATATAAGAGAGAGACACAAGAATATAAGAGAGAGACAAAAATATAAAAGAGAGACACAAGAATATAAGAGAGAGACACAAGAATATAAGAGAGAGACACAAGAATATAAGAGAGAGACACAAGAATATAAGAGAGAGACACAAGAATATAAGAGAGAGACACAAGAATATAAGAGAGAGACAAGAATATAAGAGAGAGACACAAGAATATAAGAGAGAGACACAAGAATATAAGAGAGAGACACAAGAATATAAGAGAGAGACACAAGAATATAAGAGAGAGACAAGAATATAAGAGAGACACAAGAATATAAGAGAGACACAAGAATATAAGAGAGACACAAGAATATAAGAGAGAGACAAGAATATAAGAGAGAGACACAAGAATATAAGAGAGAGACAAGAATATAAGAGAGAGACACAAGAATATAAGAGAGACACAAGAATATAAGAGAGAAACACAATAATATAAGAGAGACACAAGAATATAAGAGAGAGACACAAGAATATAAGAGAGAGACACAAGAATATAAGAGAGAGACACAAGAATATAAGAGAGAGACACAAGAATATAAGAGAGACACAAGAATATAAGAGAGACACAAGAATATAAGAGAGACACAAGAATATAAAGAGAGACACAAGAATATAAGAGAGAGACACAAGAATATAAGAGAGACACAAGAATATAAGAGAGACACAAGAATATAAGAGAGAGACACAAGAATATAAGAGAGACACAAGAATATAAGAGAGAGACACAAGAATATAAGAGAGAGCACAAGAATATAAGAGAGAGACACAAGAATATAAGAGAGAGACACAAGAATATAAGAGAGAGACACAAGAATATAAGAGAGAGACACAAGAATATAAGAGAGACACAAGAATATAAGAGAGACACAAGAATATAAGAGAGAGACAAAAGAATATAAGAGAGAGACACAAGAATATAAGAGAGAGACACAAGAATATAAGAGAGACACAAGAATATAAGAGAGACACAAGAATATAAGAGAGAGACACAAGAATATAAGAGAGAGACAAGAATATAAGAGAGAGACACAAGAATATAAGAGAGACACAAGAATATAAGAGAGAGACACAAGAATATAAGAGAGACACAAGAATATAAGAGAGAGACACAAGAATATAAGAGAGAGACACAAGAATATAAGAGAGACACAAGAATATAAGAGAGAGACACAAGAATATAAGAGAGAGACAAGAATATAAGAGAGACACAAGAATATAAGAGAGACACAAGAATATAAGAGAGACACAAGAATATAAGAGAGAGACAAGAATATAAGAGAGAGACAAGAATATAAGAGAGAGACACAAGAATATAAGAGAGACACAAGAATATAAGAGAGAGACAAGAATATAAGAGAGACACAAGAATATAAGAGAGACACAAGAATATAAGAGAGACACAAGAATATAAGAGAGACACAAGAATATAAGAGAGACACAAGAATATAAGAGAGAGACAAGAATATAAGAGAGAGACAAGAATATAAGAGAGAGACACAAGAATATAAGAGAGACACAAGAATATAAGAGAGACACAAGAATATAAGAGAGACACAAGAATATAAGAGAGAGACAAGAATATAAGAGAGACACAAGAATATAAGAGAGAGACACAATAATGTAAGAGAGACACAAGAATATAAGAGAGACACAAGAATATAAGAGAGACACAAGAATATAAGAGAGAGACAAGAATATAAGAGAGAGACAAGAATATAAGAGAGAGACAAGAATATAAGAGAGAGACAAGAATATAAGAGAGAGACAAGAATATAAGAGAGACACAAGAATATAAGAGAGAGACAAGAATATAAGAGAGAGACACAAGAATATAAGAGAGAGAAACAAGAATATAAGAGAGACACAAGAATATAAGAGAGAGACAAGAATATAAGAGAGAGACAAGAATATAAGAGAGACACAAGAATATAAGAGAGAGAAACAAGAATATAAGAGAGAGACAAGAATATAAGAGAGAGACACAAGAATATAAGAGAGAGACACAAGAATATAAGAGAGAGACAAGAATATAAGAGAGAGACACAAGAATATAAGAGAGAGACACAAGAATATAAGAGAGAGAAACAAGAATATAAGAGAGAGAAACAAGAATATAAGAGAGAGACACAAGAATATGAGAGACACAAAAATATAAGAGAGAGAGACAAGAATATAAGACCAAACAATACATAGAAGGTAAGATAGAATAAGACATTAAACCTTAATTAAGGTCATTTATACTGATAGTATAAACATTTACTGTATAAACCCTCCCTATTCTCCGTCCCTCCTTCTCTCCATCCTTTCCTCCCTCTCTAACCCTTCCTTCCCTCCCTCCCTCTCACCTTTCCCTCCCTCCCCCCCTTCTTCCCTCCCAGTTTCCATGGTTTATTGACATAATCGAACCTTAGTTAGACCAAAAACATTCGCGTTAATTCTGTACTGTTGAGTGTGGGGTTATTCATGAGTTACTATGTCTCCCTCTCTCTCACTCTCTCTCCCTCTCTCCTCTCTCTCTCTCTCTCTCTCTCCTCTCTCTCTCTCTCTCCCTCCCTCTCTCTCTCCCTCTCCCTCTCTCTCTCTCCCTCTATCTCTCTCTATAACATTATATGTATATTGTAACTAATAAGCCTTATTGGTCAATTAAGTTGAACTGACCTAGAAATTTAACTTTTCCCAATTTTCTTTTATGGATTAATAGATATATTTTTCACCTAAAATAATTTAGAAACATTATCTAACCTAACTTATAAACCTCACCTAACCTAACTTATAAACCTCATCTAACCTAACAGAAACCTCACCTAACCTAACTTATAAACCTCACCTAACCTAACTTATAAACCTCACCTAACCTAACATAGAAACCTCACCTAACCTAACTTATAAACCTCACCTAACCTAACTTATAAACCTCACCTAACCTAACATAGAAACCTCATCTAACCTAACATAGAAACCTCACCTAACCTAACTTATAAACCTCACCTAACCTAACTTATAAACCTCATCTAACCTAACATAGAAACCTCACCTAACCTAACTTATAAACCTCACCTAACCTAACTTATAAACCTCACCTAACCTAACATAGAAACCTCACCTAACCTAACTTATAAACCTCACCTAACCTAACTTATAAACCTCATCTAACTTAACATAGAAACCTCATCTAACCTAACATAGAAACCTCATCTAACCTAACATAGAAACCTCACCTAACCTAACTTATAAACCTCACCTAACCTAACTTATAAACCTCACCTAACCTAACATAGAAACCTCACCTAACCTAACTTATAAACCTCACCTAACCTAACATATAAACCTCACCTAACCTAACTTATAAACCTCACCTAACCTAACATATAAACCTCACCTAACCTAACATAGAAACCTCACCTAACCTAACTTATAAACCTCACCTAACCTAACTTATACCTAACTTATAAACCTCACCTAACCTAACTTATAAACCTCACCTAACCTAACATAGAAACCTCACCTAACCTAACATAGAAACCTCACCTAACCTAACTTATAAACCTTACCTAACCTAACTTATACCTAACTTATAAACCTCACCTAACCTAACTTATAAACCTCACCTAACCTAACATAGAAACCTCACCTAACCTAACATAGAAACCTCACCTAACCTAACTTATAAACCTTACCTACAACTATACCTAACTTAAACCTCATAACCTAACTTATAAACCTCACCTAACCTAACATAGAAACCTCACCTAACCTAACATAGAAACCTCACCTAACCTAACTTATAAACCTCACCTAACCTAACTTATAAACCTCACCTAACCTAACATAGAAACCTCACCTAACCTAACATAGAAACCTCACCTAACCTAACATAGAAACCTCACCTAACCTAACTTATAAACCTCACCTAACCTAACTTATAAACCTCACCTAACCTAACATAGAAACCTCATCTAACCTAACATAGAAACCTCACCTAACCTAACTTATAAACCTCACCTAACCTAACTTATAAACCTCACCTAACCTAACATAGAAACCTCACCTAACCTAACTTATGAACCTCACCTAACCTAACATATAAACCTCACCTAACCTAACTTATAAACCTCACCTAACCTAACTTATAAACCTCACCTAACCTAACTTATAAACCTCACCTAACCTAACATAGAAACCTCACCTAACCTAACTTATAAACCTCACCTAACCTAACGTAACTTGTGCTTTAGCCAAAATCTACTAAATATATCATAGATCAATAAAAACTGACTCAGTATTACTAAAAACCAAATTGATTATCTCAGATTTACTGCATAATTTTGTTTTACTTTGATTATTCGGCAGAAATGACTTCCGGAACACAGTTAATGTGAGTATCGCCGCCCGGTGCTTCCTCGTTAAGGGGAAAAAGTGTTATTCCTTCCATGTGGAAAACAAGTGATGAAGAAATAAAAAAATGTATGAAATAATAGAGAAAGGTGAAGTATGATGGAAATTTTTAATAGTTTGATACAATAAACACTGAACCAGGTGATTCAACACTGAACCAGGTGATTCAACACTGAACCAGGTGATTCAACACTGAACCAGGTGATTCAACACTGGACCAGGTGATTCAACACTGGACCAGGTGATTCAACACTGAACCAGGTGATTCAATACTGAACCAGGGGATTCAACTGAACCAGGTGATTCAACACTGGACCAGGTGATTCAACACTGGACCAGGTGATTCAACACTGAACCAGATGATTAAACATTGAATCAGGTGATTCAACACTGGACCAGGTGATTCAACACTGGACCAGGTGATTCAACACTGAACCAGGTGATTCAACTGAACCAGGTGATTCAACACTGGACCAGGTGATTCAACACTGAACCAGGTGATTCAACACTGAACCAGGTGATTCAACACTGGACCAGGTGATTCAACACTGGACCAGGTGATTCAACACTGGACCAGGTGATTCAACACTGAACCAGGTGATTCAACTGAACCAGGTGATTCAACACTGAACCAGGTGATTCAACACTGAACCAGGTGATTCAACACTGAACCAGGTGATTCAACACTGAACCAGGTGATTCAACACTGAACCAGGTGATTCAACACTGAACCAGGTGATTCAACTGAACCAGGTGATTCAACACTGAACCAGGTGATTCAACACTGGACCAGGTGATTCAACACTGAACCAGGTGATTCAACACTGAACCAGGTGATTCAACACTGAACCAGGTGATTCAACACTGAACCAGGTGATTCAACACTGAACCAGGTGATTCAACACTGAACCAGGTGATTCAACACTGAACCAGGTGATTCAACACTGAACCAGTGATTCACACTGACCGGTGATTCAACACTGAACCAGGTGATTCAACATGAACCAGGTAGATTCATCACCTGAACCAGGTGATTCAACACTGAACCAGGATTCATCACTGAACCAGGTGATTCAACACTGAACCAGGTGATTCACACTGAACCAGGTGATTCACTGAACCGATTCACTGACGGTGATTCAACACTACAGTATTCAACCTGACCAGGTGATTCACACTGAACAGGACACCGAACCGGTATCACCTGAGTGATTCAACACTGAACCAGGTATTCACCTGAACAAGTATTCACTGACGATAAACTGAACAGGGATTCAAACTGAACCGATTCACGAACGGATTCACCTGAACCAGATTCACCGAACATGATTAACACTGACAGTATCACGACGGTCCCTGACCAGATTCAAACTGACAGTTACACTGACCGGTGATTCACCTGAACCGATTCAACATGACAGTGATTCAACACTGACCAGGTGATTCACCTGACGTGTTCAACTGACGTATTCACCGACCAGGATTAACCGAACCAGTATCACTGAACCAGGTGATTCAACACGAAGTGATTCAACCACCGTTCGTGATTCAACACGAACCAGTGATCACACTGAACCGGTGATTCAACACTGAACAGTGATTCACTGAACCAGGTGATTAACACTGAACCGGTGATCTGACAGGTGATTCAACAGAAGTATTCAACTGAACAGGTGATTCAACACTGAACATGATTCAACTGACAGTGATTACACTAACAGGATTCACACTGCCAGTGATTCAACACTGAACCAGGATTCAACATGACAGGTGATTCAACTGAACCAGGTGATTCAACACTGAACCAGGTGATTCACACTGAACCAGGTGATTCAACTGAACCAGGTGATTCACACTGAACCAGTGATTCAACACTGACCAGGTGATTCAACACTGACAGGTGATCAACATGACAGGTGATTCAACACTGAACCAGGTGATTCAACACTACCAGGTGATTCAACTGACAGGTGATTCAAACTGAACCAGGGATTCAACTGAACCAGGGATTCACACTGAACAGGTGATTCACTGAACCAGGTGATTCACACTGAACCAGGTGATTCAACACCGACCGGTGATTCAACACGAACCAGGTGATTCAACACTTAACCAGGTGATTCAACTGAACCAGGTGATTCAACACTGAACCAGGTGATTCAACACTGAACCAGGTGATTCAACACTGAACCAGGTGATTCAACTGAACCAGGTGATTCAACTGAACCAGGTGATTCAACACTGAACCAGATGATTCAACACTGGACCAGGTGATTCAACACTGAACCAGGTGATTCAACACTGAACAAGGTGATTCAACACTGAACCAAGTGATTCAACTGAACCAGGTGATTCAACACTGAACCAGGTGATTCAACACTGGACCAGGTGATTCAACACTGAACCAGGTGATTCAACACTGAACCAGGTCATTCAACACTGAACCAGGTGATTCAACACTGGACCAGGTGATGATTCAACACTGAACCAGGTGATTCAACACTGAACGAAGTGATTCAGCAATGATCCAGGTGAATCAGCACTGAACCAGAAGATTCATCACTGAACCAGGTGATTCAACACTGAACCAGGTAATTCATCCCTGAACCAGGTGATTCAACACTGAACCAGGTAATTCATCCCTGAACCAGGTGATTCAACACTGAACCATGTGATTCAACACTGAACCAGGTGATTCATCACTGAACAAGGTGACTCATCTCTGAACCTGGTGATTCAACACTGAACCAGGTAATTCATCCCTGAACCAGGTGATTCAACACTGAACCAGGTAATTCATCCCTGAACCAGGTAATTCATCCCTGAACCAGGTGATTCAACACTGAACCAGATGATTCATCACTGAACCTGGTGATTCAACACTGAACCTGGTGATTCAACACTGAACCAGGTGATTCAACACTGAACCAGATGATTCATCACTGAACCTGGGGATTCAACACTGAACCTGGTGATTCAACACTGAACCAGGTGATTCAACACTGAACCTGGTGATTCAACACTGAACCTGGTGATTCAACACTGAACCTGGTGATTCAACACTGAACCAGGTGATTCAGCACTGACCCAGGTGATTCACCACTGAAGCAGGTGATTTAACACTGAACCAGATAAATCAACAATTAACTAGGTAATTCAACAATTAACCAGATAATTCAACAATTAACCAGATAATTCAACAATTAACCAGGTAATTCAAAAATTAACCAGATAATTCAATAATTAACTATATAATTCAACAATTAACCAGATAATTCAACACTGAACGAAGTAATATGCAAATATAAAGAATTTCACATTAAATAATAATTAATTTTTACAATATTTTATAACGTATAAAAACCACAGGTTAAAAATATATTTGAAAGATTACAAATTTAAATAATATATAATGCAGATGATTTATTAACTGCAATTTTATTTTCCAAGAAAAATTAAGAAAATCCTAGAATATACCATGAAGTAAAATTATATAGAAAAACGAAGTGTATTATAATTATAGATAATTATAATCTGACGTTTTGCCCTTCAGGAATTGACGTGAAATTTTGCATGCTGAAGGGAAGGAGTCTACCTACCTGGAGTCTACCCACCTGGAGTCTACCCACCTGGAGTCTACCCACCTGGAGTCTACCCACCTGGAGTCTACCTACCTGGAGTCTACCCACCTGGAGTCTACCCACCTGGAGTCTACCTACCTGGAGTCTACCCAGCTGGAGTCTACCTACCTGGAGTCTACCCACCTGGAGTCTACCCACCTGGAGTCTACCCACCTGGAGTCTACCTACCTGGAGTCTACCCACCTGGAGTCTACCTCCTGGGCCCACCTGAGTCTCCCACCTGGCACCACTGTCACCACCTGGAGTCTACCCACCTGGAGTCTACCCACCTGGAGTCTACTCACCTGGAGTCTACCCACCTGGAGTCTACCCACCTGGAGTCTACCCACCTGGAGTCTACCCACCTGGAGTCTACCCACCTGGAGTCTACCCACCTGGAGTCTACCTACCTGGAGTCTACCTACCTGGAGTCTACCTACCTGGAGTCTACCCACCTGGAGTCTACCTACCTGGAGTCTACCTACCTGGAGTCTACCCACCTGGAGTCTACCCACCTTTAGTCTACCTACCTGGAGTCTACCTACCTGGAGTCTACCCACCTGAGTCTACCCACCTGGAGTCTACCTCCTGAGTCTCCCACCTGGAGCCACCTGGAGGTACCCACCTGGAGCCCACCTGGAGTGCTACCCACCTGAGTCTACCCACCTGGAGTCTACCCACCTGGAGTCTACCTACCTGGAGTCTACCCCTGGTCTCCACCTGGAGTCTACCCACCTGGAGTCACCTACCTGAGTCTCCCACCTGGAGTCCCCACCTGTCTACCCACCTGGAGTCTACCTACCTGGAGTCTACCCACCTGGAGTCTACCCACCTGGAGTCTACCTACCTGGAGTCTACCCTGTCACCTGAGTCTACCCACCTGGAGTCTACCCACCTGGAGTTACCCACCTGGAGTCTCCACCTGGTTACCACCTGGAGTCTACCCACCTGAGCTCCCACCTGAGTCTACCCACCTTGAGTCTACCTGAGCTACCTGGAGTCTACCCACCTGAGTCTACCACCTGTCCACCTGGAGTCTACCTACCTGGAGTCTACCTACCTGGAGTCTACCCACCTGAGTCTACCCACCTGGAGTCTACCTACCTGGAGTCTACCCACCTGAGTCTACCCACCTGGAGTCTACCTACCTGGAGTCTACCTACCTGGAGTCTACCTCTTTGAAGTCTACCTGAAGGTTGTTCCCGGGGTCAGAGGGACAGAGGATCATCATTGTTTTGAAGGTTCTCATTATCCAGCTTATCATTTTTGTCGCAGCTGTGATGGATAACATTGTTGTGAGCTTTGAAGGTCAGATTCACTGACATTATCACTTCTAATTCTTCGCATCAGTTTCTGGCTCTTTTGTGTGGTTAGAATTTGTTTTATACTCCCTTCTATCTTCTATTTCCTCAAGTTTTCCATAACGGAGTAACTGAAATTTGTCCTCAATGAACTTCAAATTGTTTTCTGCCGCCTATTGGAAAACCTAGTTTATATCCTCTAGATTTATAGTGTCTTCAATGGGTGACAGTCTCATGCAGATTCTAGCATCGCCAGCAAAGGAAGACACGGTTTTATGGTTCATATCTCTGTCTATGTCAGATACGAAAATGAGGAACAGGATGGGTACGAGTACTGTACCTTGTGGAATATAACTTGTCACAGTGGCAGCCTCTGACTTAGTAAGTAAATAAGTTTATTCATGTACAGATACACATAAATACAGTTACATAAAGGATCATACATAGCAGCATATGTATAGAGACGAAGTGACTTATTTACATGGTGTCCTTAACTTAACTCTGTTTACCATTACTCTTTATGTTGTGTTAGGAAGTTAAAGAACCATCTGGCCAGAGCACCTGGCAGGAGTGACTAAAGTTAAGTATTTCTGCTGAAACATTGATATTAGAGGCAAACCGCAAGTCATCATTGTAAAACATTGTAATTAACATTGTAATTCATACATAATAAAGGTTTTACTTATGTTGAGCTGTAGGCCTAAGGCAAGAGTGGAGGGAATGAGTGCAGAAGCAACAGAAAGATAGAACAAGGGATGGATGTAAATAGTGCATGGTAAAGAGGTAAAGAAGTGTAGCTGTGAGACTTCCCTGTACAGTGTGTGTGTTGGAGACCTTACCTGGCTTCTCCCTCACACCACCACACTCCCTCATCCTTCCCTCCCCTCCAACACCTGGTATTCTCACCCCCACTTCCCCTCCACCACCACCTCTCTGGTTTAATGATGCTAATACACGCAAAACACGCTACACCAGTTATCCAGATTTATTAATTTATTTATTTCGGTGAGAGCGCTAAATCCGTAAGGATATTCCATCCCCCCACGGGAGGAAATGAGATTAAAGCCAAGGAAAAAATCAAGATCCCTTCACCGGCATCAAGGGCACCTCCCTTGACACGCCACTTACCCAGCAATTGAGGTCTGCCTGGTATCATACCACCTCTTAAGTGTCCGTCTACACTCAATGTGATTGTCTCGATACCTCCAAGTGTTTCCAGGTGGTAGTGGTGGTGATATCGGTGTTTTCTTCGTCAGGAAACATGACAGCGTCTCCTGACGTCGGTTTGTGGTAAGGGATGATCCCTCTGGTAGGTGGTACTGGTCAAAACTACCCAGGTTTTCCGCACTGCTCCTAATGCAGAGGTTCAACACACATTACTGCTCTAAGATGGATGTTCCCACTGCGAAATACTACAAGAATTTAGGGGGGAATCCAACCCCACCCATGGTTGGGATATACCCAATTGTTTCATCCCTAATGATTTTTAGGGATGTGGTGATACCCAAATTTCAGCCGATACCGACACCAATACCTTTCCTATATTTAAATTTTTTTTTACAATGACTGTGTTCAGTACATAAGGGAATGTTCATTACAGCACGGTTATTAAATAACACGGGAAGGTTAAATATTAAATAACTGAATTTCTCTGATAGGATAATGTTATTACCTTACCTGCTGGGTTAGTTACCGGTTGTTAAAGTCACTTGCCGATAGTGTTTGTGTGTACTCACCTATATGTGGTTGCAGGGGTCGAATCACATCTCCTGGCTCTGCCAGGAGAGGTAAAAAGAAAAAGTGAATAAAGAAAGCAGAGAGTTTTGTTAGGAAGTAGAGGGAATAAAACAGAAATAATAACAAAATAACATAGAAATAAGACCAAGTCATTACGAAAAAAAAACGTCAGAGTAAAGAACAGAATTAAAACACTGAACAATGAACTGACAAACAAAACACACTTTGGGAAGGAAACTTTAGACGCCATTTTGACCCCTACCAGACATCGTTTCGACCCGACTAGACGTTTCGACCCTACTAGACGACGTTTCGACCCGACTAGACGACGTTTCGACCCGACTAGACGATATTTCGACTCGACTAAACAACACTTCGACCCGACTAAACGACACTTCGACCCTCTAGACGACGTTTTCGGCCCGACTTTACGTTAGAGTCTAACTAAATGACGTTAAGGTCGTCTAAAAACCATCATCAAGTTCTTTACGCGATATAAAACGTAGAAAACGATCATCTTTTTGACTCTGTGAAGTTCAGCATCAGTCTGTGAGAAACTCCGGAGTTCATGTGAAGTTCAGCATCAGTCTGTGAGAAACTCCGGAGTTCATGTGAAGTTCAGCATCAGTCTGTGAGAAACTCCGGAGTTCATGTGAAGTTCAGCATCAGTCTGTGAGAAACTCCGGAGTTCATGTGAAGTTCAGCATCAGTCTGTGAGAAACTCCGGAGTTCATGTGAAGTTCAGCATCAGTCTGTGAGAAACTCCGGAGTTCATGTGAAGTTCAGCATCAGTCTGTGAGAAACTCCGGAGTTCATGTGAAGTTCAGCATCAGTCTGTGAGAAACTCCGGAGTTCATGTGAAGTTCAGCATCAGTCTGTGAGAAACTCCGGAGTTCATGTGAAGTTCAGCATCAGTCTGTGAGAAACTCCGGAGTTCATGTGAAGTTCAGCATCAGTCTGTGAGAAACTCCGGAGTTCATGTGAAGTTCAGCATCAGTCTGTGAGAAACTCCGGAGTTCATGTGAAGTTCAGTATCACTCTGTGAGAAACTCCGGAGTTCATGTGAAGTTCAGCATCAGTCTGTGAGAAACTCCCGGAGTTCATGTGAAGGTAACATTGAACTCCTGCAAAACACCTTCATAAATGACCCGTAAGAACTTCAGGAATGACTGGTAATATTTTATGATAGGTGCGTACCTCCAGGGAGAGAGAGAGAGAGAAGAGAGAGAGAGAGAGAGAGAGAGAGAGAGAGAGAGAGAGAGAGAGAGAGAGAGAGAGAGAGAGAGACATACAGAAATACAGATATACTGATTTAAAGATACATAGAATTAGAGAAGTGCGTGTAGGAGAACAAGAATGTTACAGTGTAAGTTAGGAAAGTGTCTGGTATGTACCACTGACTCACACTCTCCTGGCTGGTAGGTACCAGTGACTCTCACTCTCCTGGCTGGTAGGTACCACTGACTCACACTCTCCTGGCTGGTAGGTACCACTGACTCTCACTCTCCTGGCTGGTAGGTACCACTGACTCACACTCTCCTGGCTGGTAGGTACCACTGACTCACACTCTCCTGGCTGGTAGGTACCACTGACTCACACTCTCCTGGCTGGTAGGTACCACTGACTCACACTCTCCTGGCTGATAGGTACCACTGACTCACACTCTCCTGGTTGGTAGGTACCACTGACTCTCACTCTCCTGGCTGGTAGGTACCACTGACTCACACTCTCCTGGCTGGTAGGTACCACTGACTCTCACTCTCCTGGCTGGTAGGTACCACTGACTCTCACTCTCCTGGCTGGTAGGTACCACTGACTCTCACTCTTCTGGCTGGTAGGTACCACTGACTCTCACTCTCCTGGCTGGTAGGTACCACTGACTCTCGCTCTCCTGGCTGGTAGGTACCACTGACTCACACTCTCCTGAGTGGTAGGTACCACTGACTCACTCTCCTGACTGGTAGGTACCACTGACTCACACTCTCCTGGCTGGTAGATACCACTGACTCACACTCTCCTGAGTGGTAGGTACCACTGACTCTCACTCTCCTGGCTGGTAGGTACCACTGACTCACACTCTCCTGAGTGGTAGGTACCACTGACTCACTCTCCTGGCTGGTAGGTACCACTGACTCACACTCTCCTGGCTGGTAGATACCACTGACTCTCACTCTCCTGGCTGGTAGGTACCACTGACTAACACTCTCCTGGCTGGTAGGTACCACTGACTAACACTCTCCTAGCAAGTAAATACTAGGGATCTCAATGCCCTGAGAAATAAATTTTAAGCCAATCTTGTGGAGATACAGTACGAAAAAGCAGAGAGAGAAAAAAGACAAGAAAGCAGAGATATAAGTGAGAGAAGATAGATAAATGAAAGCAGAGGAAGTGAGAGAAAATTAAAAAGAATGAAGACAGCTGACCAGCCCGTCAACATTACCTCAAATTTTGAGTGTGAAATAAAGGGCAAGAAGAGTAGGCTCATCTTCCCCCCTTGTTGGTATATACCCTTGTTGGTTGTGTACTCACACCTGGTATATACCCTTGTTGGTTGTGTACTCACACCTGGTATATACCCTTGCTGGTTGTGTACTCACACCTGGTATATACCCTTGTTGGTTGTGTACTCACACCTGGTATATACCCTTGTTGGTTGTGTACTCACACCTGGTATATACCCAAATAATACATATATTTGAGTTTGTTTTATGGAAGAGGTTCTGAGAAGTGCGAGGGGGAGCCGCCAGTGCGAGGGGGAGCCGCCAGTGCGAGGGGGAGCCGCCAGTGCGAGGGGGAGCCGCCAGTGGTCCCCCTCCACCAGCTGTTTCCTGTCGCTGACTCAGTCACTAGTCCTGGCTTGTACTTTTTTCTCTACTAAAGTAGTAAGTACCTAAGTAGTAACTAAGTAAGTTTATTTAGGTACAGGTACACATACATACACTTGCACAAATTATCATACATACTGTGGAACTGTATTGATTTTCTCACAGTTCCTTGATAATGTGAGAAATTGAGAAAGCGCTTGGAATTTCACTTTCTTCAGAGAGGTTGTCTGCATAATAACGTGTGTAAATTACCCACCAGGATAACCCACAAAAAGTCAGTCAAAGTGACTTATTTCCATTCGTGTCTTTGTAATATCTTATTATTTAGGTCTTAACAGACAAAACAGATCATTAACTCAACTTAAGTGGAAATAAGTTACAGTTGAAGGTGATATTCTAGGAATAAAGTAAACTGAGTTATTTACATTAACATTAAAGAGAGAATCACCTAGTGAGCTTAACAGTCTTCTGGCTCCTCCCTCATCCATATATATTTGTTTTTCCGAGGCCACGAATGTTTATATATTTTGTCTGTGGGACCCTTCAAGGGAGGTTCCTTGATGCTGGTGAGGGGCTCTTGATCTAGGGAATTGAATATGTGCTCCAGTTCCCTGAATTGAGCCTGAATGACTTCCAATTCTCCCCCCCCCCTACAGGCGTTGTATAATCCCTACGCGTTTTTCGCTCCCCATGATTATAATAACAATAATAATAATAATAATAATAATAATAATAATAATAATAATAATAATAATAATAATAATACGTCTGTGGGGTTTCAAAGCCACAATTTTGTGTGTTATTACTTATCTTTATGATTCCTGAAGGATGTTTTCAAGGGTCAGCGCCCCCGTGGTCCGGTGCTAGACCAGGCCTTCCGTTGGAACAAAGCCTGATCAAGCAGTCTGTTACTGCTGGCTGCATGCGGTCCAATGTACGAACCCAGCTGATCAGGAAATACCTTAAGAATCTTATCAAGTTCCCCCTTGATAAGACCCTCCAGGGGTCTGTTGGTAATCCCCAATGTACGAAGGGAGGCTGTTGGAGAGTCTTGGGTCCCTTAGACTTATTTTGAACTGTGCTTGCTAGATATTATGGTTTAAACATTTATTGGTAATGTTGATAACATGGGCTTACGCACGATGTTTATCTGTGTTTCAGTTCAGGTTGACTGGCGTCTCAGCATGTGCGTATGTTTAGTGAGTTGTTTCGTGCGTGGGACGCATGGGGTCGACCCCATGGCCTACTTATGCTACCCCCATATCACTTACAGCACTCATCCCCAGCAACAACAACAACGATAACAAGAATAACAGCAACAACAGTAGCTTCAATAACACCAACGACAGAAGCAACAGCAACAACAGTAACAGCAACAACATCAACAGCAATAACAGCAGCAGCAACAGCACAAAGAGCAGCAGCAACAGCAGCAGTAGGAACATCAACATCAGCAGTAGCAGTAACAACAGCAGCAGTAGGAACAACCCTGCATTCATAATTTCTTGTAAAAACATTCATCGCTTCATCTTGTAAATCATTCGCCACCCCAACCTGTAAAACATTCGCCACCCCAACCTGTAAAACATTCGCCACCCCAACCTGTAAAACATTCGCCACCCCAACCTTTAAAACATTCGCCACCCCAACCTTTAAAACATTCGCCACCCAACCTTTAAAACATTCGCCACCCCAACCTGTAAAACATTCGCCACCCCAACCTGTAAAACATTCGCCACCCCAACCTGTAAAACATTCGCCACCCCAACCTTTAAAACATTCGCCACCCCAACCTTTAAAACATTCGCCACCCCAACCTTTAAAACATTCGCCACCCCAACCTTTAAAACATTCGCCACCCCAACCTTTAAAACATTCGCCACCCCAACCTTTAAAACATTCGCCACCCCAACCTTTAAAACATTCGCCACCCCAACCTTTAAAACATTCGCCACCCCAACCTTTAAAACATTCGCCACCCCAACCTTTAAAACATTCGCCACCTCAACCTTTAAAACATTCGCCACCCCAACCTTTAAAACATTCGCCACCCCAACCTTTAAAACATTCGCCACCCCAACCTTTAAAACATTCGCCACCCCAACCTTTAAAACATTCGCCACCCCAACCTGTAAAACATTCGCCACCCCAACCTTTAAAACATTCGCCACCCCAACCTTTAAAACATTCGCCACCCCAACCTTTAAAACATTCGCCACCCCAACCTTTAAAACATTCGCCACCCCAACCTTTAAAACATTCGCCACCCCAACCTTTAAAACATTCGCCACCCCAACCTTTAAAACATTCGCCACCCCAACCTTTAAAACATTCGCCACCCCAACCTTTAAAACATTCGCCACCCCAACCTTTAAAATAAACATTCGCCACCCCAACCTTTAAAACATTCGCCACCCCAACCTTTAAAACATTCGCCACCTCAACCTTTAAAACATTCGCCACCCCAACCTTTAAAACATTCGCCACCCCAACCTTTAAAACATTCGCCACCCCAACCTTTAAAACATTCGCCACCCCAACCTGTAAAACATTCGCCACCCCAACCTGTAAAACATTCGCCACCCCAACCTGTAAAACATTCGCCACCCCAACCTTTAAAACATTCGCCACCCCAACCTTTAAAACATTCGCCACCCCAACCTTTAAAACATTCGCCACCCCAACCTTTAAAACATTCGCCACCCCAACCTTTAAAACATTCGCCACCCCAACCTTTAAAACATTCGCCACCCCAACCTTTAAAACATTCGCCACCCCAACCTGTAAAACATTCGCCACCCCAACCTGTAAAACATTCGCCACCTCATCCTGTAAAAGAGTGGTTTCTAACCTGTGTTGTGTCACCTCACGGAGTGAGGTGACAGGTGGTTTTCAGTGGCCAGGCGAGTGAGTTATCATGATTTGTTTTCTTTTTGTGATCCTTTTTTATGTTTATTACTTATATTCGGGACTTTATAGACAAACGTGACGTCCCTGGAGATATAAATCCGTATGTACTCCTGTAAACCCTTTTTTTGGGTCTAGTTGCTAGGCCTTTTGTGTATCCATACGCTCTTGAGCTACCATCCACTGGATGGATATTATATGCACAATAAACCAACCGCTTTGGCTGCAAAATCTAAATCAAAATCTAAACGTGAAGTTGCCAAATATTGAGACTACATTGTTTAATAAAAGAGGAAATGGTTATACTTACACAAAAGCATATCAAAGTATATTCTTATTGTAAAAAAAGACAGCATCAACCCGTAGAGTGAGTCAGGTCTCTTCAGGCGTATTTCTCTCAGCGTATATATGCTGAGAGATATCAACAGGTACCAATATTGTCTTAGTCAGTTTTGTATCTTTCTCAGTTATTATCTTACTAATGATGTCTTAGTTCTACATGTTTCTCAGTCATTATCTTACTAATGTTGCTGTCCTAGTCAGTCCCTGCATGCCGATTAGATTTTAGATTTAGTCTCCGAAGTGGCTAAACTAGTGTACACCTCATATCCATCCTGTGGATGGTAGTGCAAGAGCATATGGATACACAAAAGGCCTAGGCACTTGGCCCTGAG
This sequence comes from Cherax destructor, assembly GCA_009830355.1. Lineage (NCBI taxonomy): Eukaryota > Metazoa > Arthropoda > Malacostraca > Decapoda > Parastacidae > Cherax > Cherax destructor. Next base: position 57,412 of record WNWK01006192.1, on the reverse strand, counting down.
AGGGATTAACAGGATGACATCTGGATTTATTTCTTCAGCTGACTTATCTGTTGAACGTAGATTTAGGAAATTTGCTTAATATGTCTGAGAGTTTACCTTAATCCCTCTATTAGGGATTAAGGTATTCTGTGTGGTGGTATTAAGGTATGTGGTGCCAGGTGTGGGTTGCCAGGTGTTGGGTGCCAGGTGTGGGGTGCCAGGTGTGGGGTGCCAGGTGTGGGGTGCCAGGTGTGGGGTGCCAGGTGTGGGGTTCCAGGTGTGGGGTTCCAGGTGTGGGGTGCCAGGTGTGGGGTGCCAGGTGTGGGGTGCCAGGTGTGGGTTGCCAGGAGTGGGGTGCCAGGTGAGGGGTGCCAGGTGTGGGGTGCCAGGTGTGGGGTTACGGTGGATCGCTCACGTTAATAACTCTCATGAGGGCAACAGAATGGTCATGTTTTCATGACACGTCATACAACATACACCAGGTGACCCACACACACACACACACACACACACACACACACACACACTAGGTAACACACATCATTAACATGGTTCATGCACCACTAGCGAGCTCTTCACCACCTCCCACTGCTGTTATAACCATCACATCTTGATACTGGTGAGGGGTTCTTGATTTAAAGAATTGGAGTTATCGTTCCCTGATTACCTTCCACTACTCTCGCCTCCTACTTATGTATTTTTATCTCTTATAAATAACTGAAGAAGTAACTGCACATGATAAGACAACATGGCAGTAAGTACACCACATGCAGTAGATTTCCTATTGCCTGTTTCTTATTGTTTCCTGTTAGCCTAGTTGTCATCCTCACTGAACACGGTAGTGCAAGAGCACACAGTTTGGTCTTTGTGACTTCCTTTGTCGCAGCTCAGAGAAAAAGAATGACGGAAACGAATATGTCATCGAAATGGTCCAGCAAAGCTTTACGCAGCCCATCAGTAAGATTAGATTTTGTCATCGAATTGGCTAGTTTATTGTGCGCCCCATATCCATCCAGTGGAGGGTAGTGCAAGTGCATATGGATACACAAAGGCCTAGGAACTAGGCCCCAAAAGGGTTAACAGGAGTACATTTGGATTTAGATCTACAGTTCACTTATCTGTTACAAACAAATTTAGGAAATTTGCTTAATATATCTGGTATCTTATTTTCATTAATAAGATATCTTGACATATCACATAGGTTATTATACAGTGTCTAGCCAGTCAGTAAGAAAGTCCTAGCTAGGTAAACCCGACAGTAACCATAAGTTTCCAGATGGAACCACCATACTACCATGAACATATAGTAGGTATATATAGAGGTATTACACGGACGCCTAGACAGTTGCTGACACACATCTATCTATATATTGAATCATAAAGTGATGATGGTGCCAGTTTCAGGGACACCTAGAAGACACTAAGATACAAGTGTCTGCAGTGTGCCACGGCACTGACCACAGGCTGGGTAACCCCTGGATCATGTGCCACGGCTCTGACCACAGGCTGGGTAACCCCTGGATTATGTGTCACGGCTTCTGACCACAGGCTGGGTAACCCCTGGATCATGTGTCACGGCTTCTGACCACAGGCTGGGTAACCCCTGGATCATGTGTCACGGCTTCTGACCACAGGCTGGGTAATCCCTGGATCATGTGCCACGGCTTCTGACCACAGGCTGGGTAACCCCTGGATCATGTGCCACGGCTTCTGACCACAGGCTGGGTAACCACTGGATCATGTGCCACGGCTTCTGACCACAGGCTGGGTAACCCTTGGATCATGTGCCACGGCTTCTGACCACAGGCTGGGTAACCCTTGGATCATGTGCCACGGCTTCTGACCACAGGCTGGGTAACCCCTGGATCATGTGCCACGGCACTGACCACAGGCTGGGTAACCACTGGATCATGTGCCACGGCTTCTGACCACAGGCTGGGTAACCACTGGATCATGTGCCACGGCTTCTGACCACAGGCTGGGTAACCCTTGGATCATGTGCCACGGCTTCTGACCACAGGCTGGGTAACCCCTGGATCATGTGCCACGGCACTGACCACAGGCTGAGTAACCACTGGATCATGTGCCACGGCTTCTGACCACAGGCTGGGTAACCCCTGGATCATGTGTCACGGCTTCTGACCACAGGCTGGGTAACCCCTGGATCATGTGCCACGGCTTCTGACCACAGGCTGGGTAACCCCTGGATCATGTGCCACGGCTTCTGACCATAGGCTGGGTAACCCCTGGATCATGTGCCACGGCTTCTGACCACAGGCTGGGTAACCCCTGGATCATGTGCCACGGCTTCTGACCACAGGCTGGGTAACCCTTGGATCATGTCCCACGGCTTCTGACCACAGGCTGGGTAACCCCTGGATCATGTGCCACGGCTTCTGACCACAAGCTGGGTAACCACTGGATCATGTGCCACGGCTTCTGACCACAGGCTGGGTAACCCTTGGATCATGTGCCACGGCTTCTGACCACAGGCTGGGTAACCCCTGGATCATGTGCCACGGCACTGACCACAGGCTGGGTAACCACTGGATCATGTGCCACGGCTTCTGACCACAGGCTGGGTAACCACTGGATCATGTGCCATGGCTTCTGACCACAGGCTGGGTAACCCTTGGATCATGTGCCACGGCTTCTGACCACAGGCTGGGTAACCCCTGGATCATGTGCCACGGCACTGACCACAGGCTGAGTAACCACTGGATCATGTGCCACGGCTTCTGACCACAGGCTGGGTAACCCCTGGATCATGTGTCACGGCTTCTGACCACAGGCTGGGTAACCCTTGGATCATGTGCCACGGCTTCTGACCACAGGCTGGGTAACCCCTGGATCATGTGCCACGGCTTCTAACCACAGGCTGGGTAACCCCTGGATCATGTGCCACGGCTTCTGACCATAGGCTGGGTAACCCCTGGATCATGTGCCACGGCTTCTGACCACAGGCTGGGTAACCCCTGGATCATGTGCCACTGTGTTATGGGGTTCTTTTCATAGATTTGGTAATATTAACAGACGATGAGCTTGGGTTTTGGTAGCGTTTAATGAGGCGTTGGATATATGGGAGCTGAGAGCCTATGCCTGTGTCCGTCTCGTATGCCTACCCCAAGGGAACTGCTCGAGGGGCCGCACGGCACTGAGACATTCAAAAGGCAGGCCTATGATTGGCTGATGCCAGATCACATGGGCAGAGGTTGGAAATCACGTGAACAGCCGTTATAAGTACAACCGTACACCACGGCTTCTGTCGACAGGCTGGGTAACCCCTGGATCATGTGCCACGTCTTCTGACCACAGGCTGGGTAACCCCTGGATCATGTGCCACGGCACTGACCACAGGCTGGGTAACCCCTGGATCATGTGCCACGGCTTCTGACCACAGGCTGGGTAACCACTGGATCATGTGCCACGTCTTCTGACCACAGGCTGGGTAACCCCTGGATCATGTGCCACGGCACTGACCACAGGCTGGGTAACCCCTGGATCATGGGGAACGTAGCCACTTAAGTTTATGAATGACTTAAGTGATCAACTAGCTAAGTTGTCCAATAAATTGAATAACAATAAAAAGCTTCTGTTGATTATCCTCCAACTTGTAATTAAGAGCAGTTTACTGTAACCCCTCTCCTGCCTTCACTGTAACCCTCTCCTGCCTTCACTGTAACCCTCTCCTGCCTTAACTGTAACCCTCTCCTGCCTTCACTGTAATCTCCTCTGCATCCCCCACTGTAACCCTCTCCTGCCTTTCACTGTAACCCTCTTGCCTTCACTGTAACCCTCTCCTGCCTTCACTGTAACCCTCCTGCCTTCCTGTAACTCCTTTATCCTGCCTTCACTGTAACCCTCTCCTGCCTTCAAACTGTAACCCTCTCCTGCCTTCACTGTAACCCTCTCCTGCCTTCACTGTAACCCTCTCCTGCCTTCACTGTAACCCCTCTCCTGCCTTCACTGTAACCCTCTCCTGCCTTCACTGTAACCCTCTCCTGCCTTCACTGTAACCCTCTCCTGCCTTCACTGTAACCCTCTCCTGCCTTCACTGTAACCCCTCTCCTGCCTTCACTGTAACCCTCTCCTGCCTTCACTGTAACCCTCCTGCCTTCCTGTAACCCTCTGCTTCACTGTAACCCTCTCCTGCCTTCACTGTAACCACTCTCCTGCCTTCACTGTAACCCTCCTGCTCACTGACCTCCTGCTTACTGTAACCCTCTCCTGCCTTCACTGTAACCCCTCCTGCCTTCACTGTAACCACTCTCTGCCTCTCTTCACTGTAACCTTCCTGCTTCCTGTCCTCTCCTGCCTTCACTGTAACCCCTCTCCTGCCTTCACTGTAACCCCTCTCCTGCCTTCACTGTAACCCTCTCCTGCCTTCACTGTAACCCTCTCCTGCCTTCACACTGCTAACCCTCTCCTGCCTTCACTGTAATCTCCTGCTCCTGACCTCCTCTCACTGTAACCCTCCTGCTTCTGTAACCCTTCCTGCTTCACTGTAACCTCTCCTGCCTCATCTCCTCTCACTGTAACCCTCTCCTGCCTTCACTGTAACTCTCTCCTGCCTTCACTGTAACTCTCTCCTGCCTTCACTGTAACTCTCTCCTGTCTTCACTGTAACCCTCTCCTACCTTCACTGTAACCCTCTCCTGCCTTCACTGTAACCCTCTTCTGCCTTCACTGTAACCCCTCTCCTACCTTCACTGTAACCCCTCTCCTACCTTCACTGTAACCCTCTCCTGTCTTCACTGTAAACCTCTCCTACATTCACTGTAACCCTCTCCTGCCTTCACTGTAACCTTCTCCTACCTTCACTGTAACCCTCTCCTGTCTTCACTGTAAACCTCTCCTACCTTCACTGTAACCCTCTCCTACCTTCACTGTAACCCTCTCCTGTCTTCACTGTAAACCTCTCCTACCTTCACTGTAACCTTCTCCTACCTTCACTGTAACCCTCTCTCCTGCCTTCACTGTAACCCTCTCCTACCTTCACTGTAACCCTCTCCTGCCTTCACTGTAACCCTCTCCTACCTTAACTGTAACCCTCTCCTGCCTTCACTGTAACCCTCTCCTGCCTTCACTGTAACCCTCTCCTTCCTTCACTGTAACTCTCTCCTGCCTTCACTGTAACTCTCTCCTGCCCTCACTGTAACCCTCTCCTGCCTTCACTGTAACTCTCTCCTGCCTTCACTGTAACCCTCTCCTACCTTCACTGTAACCCTCTCCTGCCTTCACTGTAACCCTCTCCTACCTTAACTGTAACCCTCTCCTGCCTTCACTGTAACCCTCTCCTGCCTTCACTGTAACCCTCTCCTGCCTTCACTGTAACCCTCTCCTGCCTTCACTGTAACTCTCTCCTGCCTTCACTGTAACTCTCTCCTGCCCTCACTGTAACTCTCTCTCCCCTGTCCATCCTTCACTCCCCGATTCTTCTCATCTACACTTCTTGCAGCCTCTTACCTCAACATCCTTCTCTTTCCTCTCCCCGCCCATTATCTCCTTCTTCCCCTCATACCTATTAACTTATTTTCCCTCTATCCTTCTCATTATCCCCGTGTATCCTCCCAGCCTTTACCTCTCGTCTCCCTTCTTTATTCTACCCTTCGTTTCTCCTCAGTTTCCCCTCCCCCTTTGCATCCTGGCGGTCTTCCTTCTCTACATCCTCCCCTCTACATCCTCCCTTCTCCTCACATGCAAGGTATCTCCCCTCTCCCAGCCGGGAAAACCAGAAATTGAGATTCCTGGAAATTACAGATATATCCAGTTGTTATCCCCAGGCATACCACTGTATCCACCCAAGTGTCCAGTCTGTATCCTGCTACGTCACACACACACACACACACACACACAATATATATATATATATATATATATATATATATATATATATATATATATATATATATATATAATATATATATATATATATATATATATATATATATATATATATATATATATATATATATATATATATATATATATATATATATATATATATAACCACAACATACAAAAGGCCAAGTGTCAATTGACAAGTGCCCTTGACAACTAGTAACTAGACTAATATAACGGAATAACTAGAATAATAGGATAAAATTTCACCCTCCCCCCCCAGTGTGGGTGGATTACGACATACACGTTCCAAGAGATAGAAAAACCAGCGCCACAAAACTCAGATACAAAGTAAAGAAACAAATTAAAACGAGTTTGACGTTACTAGTGTTAATATAATGTTGACCAACACCTGACGTCACTAGTGTATTAGGACAGTAAGTGACGAAATAGCCATCAAACGGTTCAACAAGTCGTCGAACAACTGAGTAACAGGGAGGAACTAGCCATTAAACGGTTCAACAGGACGTTGAACAACAGAGTAACAGAGAGGAACTAGCCATCAAAGGGTTCGTCACGACGTTGAACAGAGGATAAATGGCAGCACAAGAGAAGCTAATAAAAAAAGAAGAACAACAGATACGAGAGCAAATATTGTCAAGTGGTCTTGTACACCACTGATATACCAGTGAGGAGCCTGGAGGACTCTCCTCCCAGCAGCGACCTGATGCTAGTGAGGAGCCTGGAGGACTCTCCTCCCAGCAGCGACCTGATGCTAGTGAGGAGCCTGGAGGACTCTCCTCCCAGCAGCGACCTGATGCCAGTGAGGAGCCTGGAGGACTCTCCTCCCAGCAGCGACCTGATGCTAGTGAGGAGCCTGGAGGACTCTCCTCCCAGCAGCGACCTGATGCTAGTGAGGAGCCTGGAGGACTCTCCTCCCAGCAGCGACCTGATGCCAGTGAGGAGCCTGGAGGACTCTCCTCCCAGCAGCGACCTGATGCTAGTGAGGAGCCTGGAGGACTCTCCTCCCAGCAGCGACCTGATGCTAGTGAGGAGCCTGGAGGACTCTCCTCCCAGCAGCGACCTGATGCTAGTGAGGAGCCTGGAGGACTCTCCTCCCAGCAGCGACCTGATGCTAGTGAGGAGCCTGGAGGACTCTCCTCCCAGCAGCGACCTGATGCTAGTGAGGAGCCTGGAGGACTCTCCTCCCAGCAGCGACCTGATGCCAGTGAGGAGCCTGGAGGACTCTCCTCCCAGCAGCGGCCTGATGCAAGTGAGGAGCCTGGAGGACTCTCCTCCCAGCAGCGACCTGATGCCGGTGAGGAGCCTGGAGGACTCTCCTCCCAGCAGCGACCTGATGCTAGTGAGGAGCCTGGAGGACTCTCCTCCCAGCAGCGACCTGATGCCAGTGAGGAGCCTGGAGGACTCTCCTCCCAGCAGCGACCTGATGCAAGTGAAGAGCCTGGAGGCCTCTCCTCCCAGCAGCGACCTGATGCCAGTGAGGAGCTTGGAGGACTCTCCTCCCAGCAGCGACCTGATTCCTGTGAGGAGCCTGGAGGACTCTCCTCCCAGCAGCGACCTGATGCTAGTGAGGAGCCTGGAGGACTCTCCTCCCAGCAGCGCCTGATGCCAGTGAGGAGCCTGGAGGACTCTCCTCCCAGCAGCGACCTGATGCCAGTGAGGAGCCTGGAGGACTCTCCTCCCAGCAGCGACCTGATGCTAGTGAGGAGCCTGGAGGACTCTCCTCCCAGCAGCGACCTGATGCCAGTGAGGAGCCTGGAGGACTCTCCTCCCAACAGCGACCTGATGCCAGTGAGGAGCCTGGAGGACTCTCCTACCAGCAGCGACCTGATGCCAGTGAGGAGCCTGGAGGACTCTCCTCCCAACAGCGACCTGATGCCAGTGAGGAGCCTGGAGGACTCTCCTCCCAGCAGCGACCTGATGCCGGTGAGGAGCCTGGAGGACTCTCCTCCCAGCAGCGACCTGATGCCAGTGAGGAGCCTGGAGGACTCTCCTCCCAGCAGCGACCTGATGCTAGTGAGGAGCCTGGAGGACTCTCCTCCCAGCAGCGACCTGATGCTAGTGAGGAGCCTGGAGGACTCTCCTCTCAACAGGGACCTGATGCCAGTGTGGAGCCTGGAGGACTCTCCTCCCAGCAGCGATCTGATGCTAGTGAGGAGCCTGGAGGACTCTCCTCCCAGCAGCGACCTGATGCCAGTGAGGAGCCTGGAGGACTCTCCTCCCAACAGCGACCTGATGCCAGTGAGGAGCCTGGAGGACTCTCCTCCCAGCAGCGACCTGATGCCGGTGAGGAGCCTGGAGGACTCTCCTCCCAACAGCGACCTGATGCCAGTGAGGAGCCTGGAGGACTCTCCTCCCAGCAGCGACCTGATGCTAGTGAGGAGCCTGGAGGACTCTCCTCCCAGCAGCGACCTGATGCTAGTGAGGAGCCTGGAGGACTCTCCTCCCAACAGGGACCTGATGCCAGTGTGGAGCCTGGAGGACTCTCCTCCCAGCAGCGATCTGATGCTAGTGAGGAGCCTGGAGGACTCTCCTCCCAGCAGCGACCTGATGCTGGTGAGGAGCCTGGAGGACTCTCCTCCCAGCAGCGACCTGATGCCAGTATTGCTCTCGGTACCTTCAACAGTCTTGGACCCCGCATGTAGTAGTAGTAGTAGTAATATGAACCCCTAAACCTGTATGGATCATTCAGCAAGAACATCCGTACGTTCAGGGAAGCACAACTAGACGAGAGCTCCGCCAGATTTCAATCCCAAATGTTTATTAAGGGGAAAATAATTTCTGTTGTGATATTTTCGCCAAATAGTGAGGCGGGAGGGTGTCATAATGTAAACAAACAGGTGAGACTCACCAAGGCTGAGGGTAAACAAAACTCTGCATGGCTAAGAGACACTCATCACCTCTTCTACACTCTCCAGTTTCGACATCTTCAACAACCTCTGGTAAAATCCACTGGTGGGCGAAACGTCTTCAGGAGGAAGATACCCAGGAGTTGTACATGTGTCTCATTCCGAGCGACAGTATAGCAAACACTGAGCCAATATACTGGCGCTGTGTGTTTGAGTAACCATACGTGTATTTGTGAAAGGACAGACTGAAAGTAGGCAGGATGGCGGATTGTATGAGTGGGCGAGTGAGTGGCGGAGAAGAGGGAGGGAAGGAAGAGGGGATGGAAAGAGGGGAGCAGGAAGGAAGGACTGGGAGAGGGTACAGAAAGAGGGAAGAAGGACTGGGAGAGGGGATTTTGGGGAAAAGAAAACTAGAGAACGTAAAGAGAGGGAGAGAGTGTATGAGAGGGAGGATGTGGAAAGAAGAAGAAAAAAGAGAAGATGATGATGAAGAACAACAACAACAACAACAACAACAACAACAACAACAAAAGAAACACAGAGAGAGAGAGAGAGAGAGAGAGAGAGAGAGAGAGAGAGAGAGAGAGAGAGAGAGAGAGAGAGAGAGAGAGAGAGAGAGAGAGAGAGAGAGAGAGAGCGTGTAAACAACCCTCTTGTGGAAGAAGTTAAATATAGTTTCAATACACAAAAGTGGAAAGTGTGGGAGAGAGGCAGCAACTACAAGCTGGTGGTGTCGGTGCTGTCAGTCACTGGTGGAGAGTGTGGGAGGAGAGAGAGGCAGTAACTACAAGCTGGTGGTGTCAGTGCTGTCAGTCACTGGTGGAGAGTGTGGGAGGAGAGAGGCAGTAACTACAAGCTGGTGGTGTCAGTGCTGTCAGTCACTGGTGGAGAGTGTTGGAGGAGAGAGAGGCAGTAACTACAAGCTTGTGGTGTCAGTGCTGTCAGTCACTGGTGGAGAGTGTTGGAGGAGAGAGAGGCAGCAACTACAAGCTGGTGGTGTCAGTGCTGTCAGTCACTAGTGTAGAGTGTTGGAGGAGAGAGAGGCAGGAACTACAAGCTGGTGGTGTCAGTGCTGTCAGTCATTGGTGGAGAGTGTGGAGGAGAGAGGGCAGAACTACAAGCTGGTGGTGTCAGTGCTGTCAGTCATTGGTGGAGAGTGTGGAGAGAGAGAGGCGGAACTACAAGCTGGTGGTGTCAGGCTGTCAGTCACTGGTGGAGAGTGTTGGAGGAGAGAGCGGCAGCAACTACAAGCTGGTGGTGTCAGTGCTGTCAGTCATTGGTGGAGAGTGTGGGAGGAGAGAGAGGCAGGAACTACAAGCTGGTGGTGTCAGTGCTGTCAGTCACTGGTGGAGAGTGTTGGAGGAGAGAGCGGCAGGAACTACAAGCTGGTGTCAGTGCTGTCAGTCACTGGTGGAGAATGTTGGAGGAGAGAGAGGCAGGAACTACAAGCTGGTTGTGTCAGTGCTGTCAGTCACTGGTGGAGAGTGTTGGAGGAGAGAGAGGCAGTAACTACAAGCTGGTGGTGTCAGTGCTGTCAGTCACTGGTGGAGAGTGTTGGAGGAGAGAGGAGTACTAAGTGGTGGTCAGTGCTGTCAGTCACTGGTAGAGTGTTGGAGGAGGAGGCAGTAACTACAAGCTGGTGGTGTCAGTGCTGTCAATCACTGGTGGAGAGTGTTGGTGGAGAGTGTTGGAGAGTGTTGGAGTGTTGGTAACTAGAAGCTGGTGGTGTCAGTGCTGTCAATCGCTGGTGGAAATGTTGAGACAATCTTGAAATTTTGGCAGTTGAATGCAGACGGTGGTGTCGCTATAAACCTGATTCCTGTTAAACCTCTCAGTTGGACAGTCAGGGGAAACCCAGTGTGGCACCAGTCAGTGGAACTTCCAGTGTGTCACCAGTCATGAACCTCTCCAGTGTGTGCACCAGTCAGTGGAACCTCTCCAGTGTGTGGCACCAGTCAGTGGAACCTCTCACCGTGTGGCACCAGTCAGTGGAACCTCTCAGTGTGTGGCACCAGTCAGTGGAACCTCTCCACGTGTGGCACCAGTCAGTGGAACCTCTCCACCGTGTGGCACCAGTCAGTGGAACCTCTCCAGTGTGTGGCACCAGTCAGTGGAACCTCTCCAGTGTGTTGCACCAGTCAGTGGAACCTCTCCAGTGTGTGGCACCAGTCAGTGGAACCTCTCCAGTGTGTGGCACCAGTCAGTGGAACCTCTCCAGTGTGTGGCACCAGTCAGTGGAACCTCTCCAGTGTGTGGCACCAGTCAGTGGAACCTCTCCACCGTGTGGCACCAGTCAGTGGAACCTCTCCACCGTGTGGCACCAGTCAGTGGAACCTCTCCAGTGTGTGGCACCAGTCAGTGGAACCTCTCCACCGTGTGGCACCAGTCAGTGGAACCTCTCCAGTGTGTGGCACCAGTCAGTGGAACCTCTCCAGTGTGTGCACCAGTCAGTGGAACCTCTCCACCGTGTGGCACCAGTCAGTGGAACCTCTCCACCGTGTGGCACCAGTCAGTGGAACCTCTCCAGTGTGTGGCACCAGTCAGTGGAACCTCTCCACCGTGTGGCACCAGTCAGTGGAACCTCTCCAGTGTGTGGCACCAGTCAGTGGAACCTCTCCAGTGTGTGGCACCAGTCAGTGGAACCTCTCCACCGTGTGGCACCAGTCAGTGGAACCTCTCCAGTGTGTGGCACCAGCAGTGGAACCTCTCAGTGTGTGGCACCAGTCAGTGGAACCTCTCCAGTGTGTGGCACCAGTCAGTGGAACCTCTCCAGTGTGGCACCAGTCAGTGGAACCTCTCCAGTGTGGGCACCAGTCAGTGGAACCTCTCCAGTGTGGCACCAGTCAGTGGAACCTCTCCAGTGTGGCACCAGTCAGTGGAACCTCTCCACCGTGTGGCACCAGTCAGTGGAACCTCTCCAGTGTGGCACCAGTCAGTGGAACCTCTCCACGTGTGGCACCAGTCAGTGGAACCTCTCCAGTGTGGCACCAGTCAGTGGAACCTCTCCAGTGTGTGGCACCAGTCAGTGGAACCTCTCAGTGTGGCACCAGTCAGTGGAACCTCTCCAGTGTGTGGCACCAGTCAGTGGAACCTCTCCACCGTGTGGCACCAGTCAGTGGAACCTCTCCAGTGTGTGGCACCAGTCAGTGGAACCTCTCCACCGTGTGGCACCAGTCAGTGGAACCTCTCCAGTGTGTGGCACCAGTCAGTGGAACCTCTCCACCGTGTGGCACCAGTCAGTGGAACCTCTCCAGTGTGTGGCACCAGTCAGTGGAACCTCTCCAGTGTGTGGCACCAGTCAGTGGAACCTCTCCACCGTGTGGCACCAGTCAGTGGAACCTCTCCAGTGTGTGGCACCAGTCAGTGGAACCTCTCCAGTGTGTGGCACCAGTCAGTGGAACCTCTCCAGTGTGTGGCACCAGTCAGTGGAACCTCTCCACCGTGTGGCACCAGTCAGTGGAACCTCTCCAGTGTGTGGCACCAGTCAGTGGATGACCCTCCTCAGTGTGTAAGCCAAAGCTTCATCAAGTAAACTGAACTGTTGAAGTTCTAGAAGAGCGAAACGATGCTACACTAGAGGCTTCTCCTGCACTTGTGTCTTTTCTTCATTCAAGAAGGAAGATTGTGGGAGTTGAAGAGTGAGTTGACTCTTGAGATCACTGAGCGCTCTTCAGGAGAGCTGAGACTAATGAGGTAATTTAAAAAGAAACCTGAGCAAACACTAGGACATATTTACCAGAAAACGTTTCGGTTCTGGGATCTTGATCACTTCTAGTATAGAAAAGGTCAAAAATAGCAGTTAATATAGTGGTTAATATAGCAGTTAATATAGGTTTGAGAGTGAGGTGTGACCTGACGTCAGTGCGACTGAGGTTTTGAAATGAGGTGACGTGATTCCTTTGTTGTGGAGTAGGTTGGGTAGGTAGGTAATATTGGTCAGGAAACAGGACAAGTGTTTCCTTGTCCTGGTGACCCGCAGCAGCTGGAGCTTCTGGTCATCTGACTGAGGCCTTCCACTGGCTTACCCCTCCATTTCTTTTAAAATGAATTTTATTAATAATCTATTTTTTTTATGTATAGTAAAACGGGTTGGGCTTAAGCAAGCTGTGTATCATGTATGACGGTGTTTTTTTTTTTTTAGTTTTGTTGCTTTCATCTTTTTGTTCCCGGGTGTTAGTGATGAGTGAGGCTTCCAGGCATCTTCAACGTTTAACTTCGGGTTCAGTGAGGACAAGTTACGCCTCATTAACATTCGTCAAATGTCCCGTTGAGTTTATGTGGAGGACAGAGGCGTTCTGTTACTCGCCCTTGTTGCAGGCTTCTTTGACCTTGCAATAGCGCATCTTCTAGACGTAATTATCTCCCATCTCCATTCCTAGGCTCAATTTTCATAATTTTCAACTTGCTAGCATTGAACACTAATAGTCACTTGCTGGATTATTCTCACAGTTTGGGACGGACGTCTCGCAGTTTCTTACCGTCATTTTGCAGTCTACATTATCTCTGTGTTAGTTGTCAGAAGCTGATTATCCCGTCAGTGGCCCGTCAGCCTTCCCGTCCCCTGCTCCCGCGGGAGCAGGAAGCACTGTTATAGGGAGTACAGACTCCCTGACATATGGAGTACATGTACAGTACACGAAGAGTGTGGGACTAACCTATTCTATTTCATAGTTACACGTTTCTCAATCACCTTCCATCGCAGAGGATGAGTTTCACATGTACGGTATTAATGTGTGTGTACCTGAGCACTGGGTGTGTACCTGAGCACTTGGTGTGTGTACTTGAGCACTGGGTGTGTGTACCTGAGCACTGGCAAACTCCACTAGAGTGACGAAGTTATCTTCAAGTATCCCACTAATTATTTCTCATATATTTAGCACAGTTGACTGCATCAGCATTGTGCTGTTACCTTGTCTATATGACACTTACATAGTAGGAAGAAACAACTACTACGGTAAGGGTTGGAGCTTGGGAAAAGTTAGGAAGGTGTGTGTTGGGAGGGTAAAGGGAGATGGAGGAGTTAATTATGTGAGGTATGAAGACTGGATCCCTAATTTCTGAATCTGTATTGATATTATTACTAACACTGAGTATTACTTAACTGGTAAGAGCCTAACTGGTAAGGTTAAAGTTGAATAAAGTGGTGTAGTCTAACTAAAGTTAAAGAGTTGGGTTATTGAAGTGCACTTTACTGTGCTGTGAGAAAAGGTGAAGCACCACCTCGATCTTTCTCTCACATACTTTAATTTCATTACATCCTCATACTGAGAGTAAAGACTCATCCTTCACCATGATATGACAAGAATATGTCAGGGGGAGAGAAGCATGAGAGGAGGAACTGAGAAGGTATGGAAGGAAGGTTGACCAGGGATGAAATACCTGGTGTCCAGAGCCACCACAATAGTCTGCCACACTGAACAACAACACCGTCACTGCAACAATACACATATAACCCGCACACACAACAAACTTATGACGACGTTTCGGTCCGACTTGGACCATTAACTAAATGCAAGTTATGAGTGATACTACCATCCCCCATCCACACACACACACACACACACACACACACACACACACACACACACACACACACACACACACACACCACACCAGGTATTTCATCCCTGGTCAACCTTCCTTCCATACCTTCTCAGTTCCTCCTCTCATGCTTCTCTCCCCTGACATATTCTTGTCATATCATGGTGAAGGATGAGTCTTTACTCTCAGTATGAGGATGTAATGAAATTAAAGTATGTGAGAGAAAGATCGAGGAGGAAGGGAGGCAGTTGGGTAGACAGGACGGGGTGCATCACCAACAAGGGATGTATCGAGTGCTGGAGGGAATACACACATCTGATGGGGAGGTGAAGCAGTTACTCAGTGACCTTGATACCTCAAGGCAATGGGTCCGGACAATATCTCACCATGGGTCCTTCGGGAAGGAGCTGAGGTTCTGAGTGTGCCACTTACCAAATTTTCAACACATCCCTTGAAACTGGGCAGCTACCTGAGATATGGAAAAAGGCCAACGTAGTCCCCATCTTTAAAAAGGAGACAGAAAAGAGGCACTAAACTACAGACCGGTGTTACTTACGTGTATAGTGTGCAAAGTCTTGGAGAAAATCATCAGAAAAAGAATGGTGGAGCATCTGGAGCAGAACAGGTTAATCAACGCCAGACAGCACGGTTTCAGGGAAGGCAAATCCTGTGTAACAAACCTCCTGGAGTTCTATGATAAAGTAACAGAGGTAGGCAAGAGAGAGAACGGTGGGTTGACTGCATTTTCTTGGACTGCAGGAAGGCCTTTGACACAGTTCCTCACATGAGATTAGTAAAAAGATGGAAGACCAAGCGTGTATAACAGGAAGGGCACTGGAATGGACCAGGGAATACCTACAGGAGGCAACAACGGGTCATGGTGCGTGATGAGGTATCACAGTGGGCGCCTGTGACGAGCGGTGTACCGCAGGGGTCAGTCCTAGGACCAGTGCTATTCTTGCTATATGTGAATGACATGACGGATGGGATAGACTCAGAAGTGTCTCTTTTCGCAGATGATGTGAAATTAATGAGGAAAATCACATCGGATGAAGACCAAGCAGGACTTCAAAGTGACCTGGACAAGCTTGACATCTGGTCTAGCAACTGGCTTCTCGAATTTAACCCCACCAAATGCAAAGTCATGAAGATCGGAGAAGGGCAAAGAAGACCGCTGACAGAGTACAGGCTAGGTGGACAAAGGCTACAAACCTCATCAAAGGAGAAAGACCTTGGGTGAGTATAACACCAAGCACGTCTCCGGAAGCACACATCAACCAGATAACCGCGGCAGCATATGGGCGACTGGCAAACCTAAGATTAGCGTTCCGTTACTCTAACAAGGAATCGTTCAAGACACTGTATACCGTATACGTCAGGCCCATACTAGAGTATGCAGCACCAGTCTGGAACCCACACCTGGTCAAGCACGTCAAGAAACTAGAGAAAGTGCAAAGATTTGCGACAAGGTTAGTTCCACAACTCAGGGGTCTGTCTTATGAAGAAAGGTTGAGGAAATAGGACTAACAACACTGGAGGAAAGAAGGGTCAGAGGAGACATGATAACGACATACAAAATACTGCGGGAATTGACAAGGTAGATAGTGACAGGTTGTTCAGAGAGGGAACACAGAAACAAGGGGACACAACTGGAAGCTGAAGACTCAGATGAGTCAAAGGGATGTCAGGAAACATTTCTTCAGCCACAGAGTAGTCAGGAAGTGGAATGGACTAGAGAAAGATATAGTGGAGGCAGGAACCATACATAGTTTTAAGACAAGGTATGATAAAGCTCATGGAGCAGGGAGAGCAGAGACCCAGTAGCAGACAGCGAAGAGGCGGGGCCAGGAGCTGAGTCTCGACCCTGCAACCACAATTAGGTGAGTACAATTAGGTGAGTGAGTACACACACACACACACACACACACACACACACACACAAGCACCAGGAACATCTGAGGTGAACATCAACCAAATAACTGCTGCAGCATATGGGCGCATAGCAAACCTAAGAACAGCATTCCGACATCTTAATAAGGAATCGTTCAGGACCCTGTAAACTGTGTACGTTAGGCCCATACTGGAGTATGCAGCACCAGTTTGGAACCCACACCTAGCCAAGTACGTAAAGAAACTAGACAAAGTGCAAAGGTTTGCAACAAGACTAGTACATTTTCCCTCCCATCACCACTACATCTCGTAAGCCTTGAACTATCCCCTTCCATGATGAATTAGACACCTGTACAACATCTAGATATCTTCAGTCTGAAGACGTTTCGCCAACCAGCATCTTTATCAATACAATACCGAACACTGAAGAGCAGAGAAGCAGGTGTTCAGAACCAGTTCCCAATCACCACCCTTTTACCATCAGACCAGCACCATCAGATTAGCACCATCAGACCAGCACCATCAGATTAGCACCATCAGACCAGTACCATCAGACCAGCACCATCAGACCAGCACCATCAGATTAGCACCATCAGACCAGCACCATCAGATTAGCACCATCAGACCAGTACCATCAGACCAGCACCATCAGACCAGCACCATCAGATTAGCACCATCAGACCAGCACCATCAGATTAGCACCATCAGACCAGTACCATCAGACCAGTACCATCAGACCAGCACCATCAGACCAGCACCATCAGACCAGCACCATCAGATTAGCACCATCAGACCAGCACCATCAGACCAGCACCATCAGACCAGCACCATCAGATTAGCACCATCAGACCAGCACCATCAGATTAGCACCATCAGACCAGTACCATCAGACCAGTACCATCAGACCAGCACCATCAGACCAGCACCATCAGATTAGCACCATCAGACCAGTACCATCAGACCAGTACCATCAGACCAGCACCATCAGACCAGCACCATCAGACCAGCGCCATCAGACCAGCACCATCAGACCAGCACCATCAGACAGCGCCATCAGGACCAGCCCCATCAGACGAGCACCATCAGACGAGCACCATCAGACGAGCCCATCAGACGAGCACCATCAGACGAGCACCATCAGACCAGCGCCATCAGACGAGCACCATCAGACGAGCACCATCAGACCAGCGCCATCAGACCAGCACCATCAGACCAGCACCATCAGACCAGCACCATCAGACCAGCACCATCAGACCAGCGCCATCAGACCAGCACCATCAGACCAGCCCCATCAGACGAGCACCATCAGACGAGCACCATCAGACGAGCACCATCAGACCAGCGCCATCAGACGAGCACCATCAGACGAGCACCATCAGACCAGCGCCATCAGACCAGCACCATCAGACCAGCACCATCAGACCAGCACCATCAGACCAGCACCATCACACCAGCACCATCAGACCAGCGCCATCAGACCAGCGCCATCAGACCAGCGCCATCAGACCAGCGCCATCAGACCAGCACCATCAGACCAGCACCATCAGACCAGCTCCATCAGACCAGCGCCATCAGACCAGCACCATCAGACCAGCGCCATCAGACCAGCACCATCAGACCAGCACCATCAGACCAGCGCCATCAGACCAGCGCCATCAGACCAGCGCCATCAGCACCACCAGCACCAGCACCACTAGACATTTCTGTCACTACCCTCAAATTTCCTGGCTAATAAGACAGGATTTCCCAGCAGGTCGTGTTTCCGCTCATATGTAATCTCGACGGGACTTGCCTCTTCCTTGCCCGCTGTTGATATTCACGCACTGACAGCTCTAGCTCTTGGTCCGAGGAGTCAGGGCTGATGGAGAGTACTTGGGAGTTCTTAATATCCACCCAGGGGGAATATTTGTCTAAAAATTTAAACACTTAAATTGAGGTCTCTCCCACACGTGTGTTTATTGTTTACTATGAACTCCTTCTTGCCCTTTCCTTCCCCTCACGTCTTGCTCCCTCATTTGCTCACACATCTTGCTCACACATTTTGCCCTCACATCTTGCCCTCACCTCCGTGCAATAAACAATGAGGTCTGCAACACAACAATAATTTCTGCAGCATCACTCAGTAAAATCCAGCTATATTTAGGCAGACTACTGGTGGTGGTGGTGGTGGTGGTGGTGGTGGTGGTGGTGGTGGCGGTGGTGGTGGTGGTGGTGGCGGTGGTGTGGTGGTGGTGGTGGTGGTGGTGCTGATGGCGGTGGAGGCGGTGGTGCTGATGGCGGTGGAGGTGGTGGTGCTGATGGCGGTGGAGGCGGTGGTGCTGATGGCGGTGGTGGTGGTGGTGATGCTGCTTCTGATGGTGGTGGTGGTGGTGCTGCTGCTGGTGGCGGTAGTGGTGGTGGTGACAGCATCAGCAGCACCACCACTACCATCAGCACCAGCACCAACACCACCTGCACCTCCAGCAGCACCACCACCACCACCATCAGCACCAGCGCCACCACCAACACCATCAGCACCACCAGCACCAGCACCATCAGCACCAGCACCACCACCAACACCAGCAAAACCACCAACACCCCAGCACCAGCACCAACACCACCAATACCACCAGCACCACCACCAGCAACACCACCAGCACCACCAGCACTGCTGCAACTACCTTCATCTATTATTCTTTACCCTCTCACACATCACTACCAAAATATTGCCACCCGCCCTCCCCGCTTCCCCTTCCTACTCCCTCCCCTCCCTCTCCCCCTTCCCAGTCTCACCATGGGAGTTTCTTCACAAATAAACTCACTGAAAAGACAATGTTGTCCAATCATAATATGTCAGAATGCCTCCCCCCGTTCACTTTACATCATGTTACACTGACGAGATGCCTTTATTGCTTCCTCTTCTCCTCCTCCTCTTCCTCCTTTTTATTCTCGTAATCTTCATATTTTATTATTTTTTCCACAAACTTCACAATGAACTCCATTAACTATATATATATATATATATATATATATATATATATATATATATATATATATATATATATATATATATATATAAATTGTGGGACCCATAGCCTCGGAGAAGTGGATAAAAAGGCTTCAAGGAAGAATATTTTGATTTCTTCCTGAAGCCATTTGAATATTCCACTTTCCCTACCACCCCATCTTTTATTTTTTTACCAATAGGTATATTTTATTACATAATATAGTACAAAAGATTTAAGAGATACATTGTTGATATAATGATGGCATATATAGTACACGAGGTGTGAGAGATACATGTCTAGTACATATTGTTACATGTTTGTCACTGATTATAATGCGAAAATCTCATCCAGCTCCTCAGAGCTGGGGCGCGTGCCCACAATACAGCATGCATTACCCCTCTGAACAGCAGCGCTGAGTCGCTGGAACAGAAAACTAGCTGCCCTGGGATCCCTAGTTACCCTGTTGAGTCTTTTGCCCAGCTCCTTGAGGAACTTAGATGAACTCTTTCCCCATGAGCCAAGGGTCTCTGAGCCTATGGGAACAAACATATAATGATGGGCAAGTTCTCCATATTTTCTCGACTTCTGGGACTCCTCCCAATTTGAACAATTATGTAAGTGTATTTTTGTAAGTGCTTTTGTAAGTGTATTTTTGGGGGTCTGAAACGGACTAAGCTAATTTACATTTTTCCTTATGGTAACAAATTCGTTCGGTAATGGCACTCAAACAGCATTCTGGAAAGAATTATGGACGATTTTCAAGGGTCCACTGTTATTATAATATATATATATATATATATATATATATATATATATATATATATATATATATATATATATATATATATATATATATATGTGTGTGTGTGTTAGTTAGTTAGTTACCATTTTGTCCTAGGCACATGTCGATTTGACACTAGGCCTGTTGTGTGTGTGTGTGTGTGTGTGTGTGTAAGGAAACACTTCGAAATGTTTCCCCCGCCGGAATAGAACCCGGGCCCTCCGTGCGTGAAGCGAGGCTTTACCACTAGGCCACCGTGTGTGTGTGTGTGTGTGTGTGTGTGTGTGTGTGTGTGTGTTAATTAAGAACGTTTTATAGTTGTGATTGGCGTGGTTGACAATTTAGCGTACAGTATACCACTGGTAATTAACTAGTCCAATACACACTATCATAACATTTTTGCACCTATGGTTTACTCAGAATGTTTACAACCAACATTAATTGTTCAGACCCGCATCTACTTTGAATATAATTAGCATTGATGAGGCTAAGTGTGCCAGCCACACCTAAGCTACACACTTTTCCTCTGTGTACTCTGTTTGGACTCTCTGTACTCTCAGTGCGTGCTTTCTACACCTCTGTTTATATACTGTATTCCCAATGTGTACTTACTACACTTCACACACACAGTGTCCGTGGTTCGATCCCCGGCAAAGGTGGAAACATTGGGAGTGTTTCCTTACACCTGTTGTCCTGTTCACCTAGCAAGTAGGTACCTGGGTGTTAGTCGATTGGTGTGGGTGGCATCCTGGAGGACAAGATTGAGGACTCCAATGGAAATAAGACAAAGTCCTCGATGACAAACTTCCTTTCTTGGGTTATTCTGGGCGGCTAACCCTCAGGGGTTAAAAATCCCAACAAAATGTTAACTTGTGCATAAGTCTGGCTGTAGCCTGGAATCGAATCCAGGACCTTGCGGTTATGATTCGAATGTTCTGGGTGAGCTAAATGGCGAGGGGAGGATAAGAGGAGGGGTATGAGGGTAAATTATCCTTTCTCCCCTCACCTCCCCTTCCCCCCACACACGTCTCTCAACTCATGCCCTCCTGTACTCACCTATTTGTGGTTGCATGGGTCGATTCACAGCTCCTGGCCCCCACCTCTTCACTGGTCGCTACTAGGTCCACCCTCTCCCTGTTCCGTGAGCTTTATCATACCTCTTCTTAAAGATGTGTATGGATTCTGCCTCCACTACATCACTCTCCAGATTGTTGCAATTCCTGACAACCCTGACTGATGGGACAGGCCATCCTGACAGATGGTAATTCCCAAGTGATAGTGACTCCAGCTCTGGTGGAGATCTGGACATCTAGGAGAGTACAGATAGGAAGCGCATCTGTCTGGCACTCAGCAGATGGAGGATCGAGCCTCCACCACGCCTTGCACTGAATGACCCGCATGGGTTTAGCTCTTAACATGAATTATTATGAATACGTAAAGTGTAATGAACACTTGTCAGTGTTAAAGTGATAACTCACATGCAGACACCAACTCAGGAGATTATTGGGTCTGTATTTTTCAACCATTTGCTGAAGAGGACCCCAGAAGGAGGTCGAAAATATACAAGACCAATCAACCTCCCGAGTTTCTGTCATGTGGGTTATTATTATTATTATTATTATTATTGTAATTATATTATTATTATTGTAATTATTATTATATTATTATTGTTGTTGTAATTATTATTGTAATTATTATTATTATTATTATGATTATTATTACTATTGTAATTATTATTATTGTAATTATTATTATTATTATTATTATTATTATTATTATTATTATTATTATTATTATTATTTTTATTGTAATTATTATTATAAAAAAATATTATTATTACACACCCCCTACCTTTCTAAATATAAAAAGTGATCTGATATATCTGTGGCCCCTCTATAAACATGTACATCCTGAAGTCTACTCAGCAGTCTTTTATCTACCAATACATAGCCCAACAAACTATTGTTATTACGCCCTAAATCATATTTTGTATACTTATTTATCTTGTATTCTTGTATACTTATTATTATTATTATTATTATTATTATTATTATTATTATTATTATTATTGTAATTATTATTATTATTATAATAATTATTATTATTATTACTATTATTATAATACAAATTATTTTTATTATTATTAAGTTAGCGTAGGTGAACCCTCGCTGGAACACTCTACAATATCCTCATCCTCATCACTGTGTAGTTATCACTGTGTAGTTATCACTGTGTAGTTATCACTGTGTAGTTATCACTGTGTAGTTATCATATATAACAGGTAGCAGCACGCTGCCCATGTATCCTTTCAATATTAATAAATAATAAAAAAAGGGGAAGTTGGCGTCACTGATATAACCGTGTTGATCACAGCATGAGACAGTGTGAACCCCTGCCTGGCTGATGGCCCAAGAGATATGGCCCTGGACAAGCCACACTTGTTCCCCACCCTCGCCGCCGCCGCGGCGCTACCTGGAGGGTGGCGCTGAAGGTGGCGCTGAAGACATCAATTATTTATTGCCGTGTGTCAGACGTGGGCCGCCATCTTGGTCAGTGGTCGTGGTGACACTTTGCATAATAACCTTCATAATTACTGCTGACTCTATGTTCTTCACTAGTGAATAACACTAGTTAACAACACTAGTGGATAATACTAGTGAATAACACTAGTGAATAACACTAGTTAACAACACTAGTGGATAACACTAGTTAACAACTAGTGGATAACACTAGTGAATAACACTAGTGAATAACACTAGTTAACAACACTAGTGGATAATACTAGTGAATAACACTAGTGAATAACACTAGTTAACAACACTAGTGGATAACACTAGTTAACAACTAGTGGATAACACTAGTGAATAACACTAGTGAATAACACTAGTTAACAACACTAGTGAATAACACTAGTTAACAACTAGTGGATAACACTAGTTAACAACTAGTGGATAACACTAGTGAATAACACTAGTGAATAACACTAGTTAACAACACTATTGAATAACACCGGTAAACATTAATAAACAACACCAGCAAACAACACTAGTTAACAATACCAGTAAGCAACACCAGTAAACAACATCAATAAACAACACTAGTTAACAACACCAGTAAACAACACCAATAAACAACACTAGTTAACAACACCAGTAAACAACACTAGTTAACACCAGTAAACAAAACTAGTAAATAACACCAGCAAACAAGACTAGTTAAGAAACGGTAAACAAGACAGTAAACACTGCTTGAAGCATACAACTACAATAACTACTACTGAGCTTACACTGACACACTGTAACACCTGGTGATGTATACCTGCTTGGAGGTACTGTTACAAGGACTGTAGAGCTGAATACACTATTGACAAGGAACCACCGACATCGATGGTGATCACTTGCTCTTGGCTCTCGAGCTTCAATACCTATAACCTAGGCATGGACCGAGCACTGTCGTGTGACTGATCTGGAAAACGGAACTATGGAATATCGTACATGGTGATCACTGTCCTTGGATCTGCGCTTACCTGGATGTGGGACCGAGCACTGTCGTCGTGCACATCGATCTGAGAAAAAGCGGAACTTTATGGAACGTATGTACCTGGATCTGATGGGCCTGTACCTGGATCTAATGGGCCTGTACCCGGATCTGATGGGCCTGTACCTGGATCTGATGGGCCTGTACCTGGATCTGATAGGCCTGTACTAGGATCTGATAGGCCTGTATCAGGACCTGATGGGCCTTCAGGGGAAAAACAGAAACTAAATCTTTGGATTAATAAACTTTTGGAGGTTCTGTGAAGCCTTAAAATTCTACCTTTCACCATCCTGAGTGTCAATGAGTGCCACTGAGTGTCACTGAGTGCCATTGAGTGTCACAGTGCCAGGATCAGTGTGGCTGTCAATCAGAACATCGCTGGTGCCAATTCTGCTCTCTGTTCTGGCTCAACGTTGCAACTTTAGCCACATAAACAAGGCATGGTAAAATGCTCTTCTTCTCTTGATGGCTGTTGGCGTCACACATATCTAATGCTAGCTTCAAGGACCAGCTGTGAAGACCAGCTACGAGGACCAGCGAGCTGCGAGAACAAGCTACGAGGACAAGCCAACTGCGAGGACCAATTACGAGGATCATCTACGAGCATTAGCTTTGAAGACTAGTATACATTTATATATATACATACATACAAACATCAAGCTCCAGAAGAGCAATATTTAGCACAAAATTAATGGCAGCCTCGCCATGTTTTCGCAGTTCCCTGACTAAAACATTTATCACGTAAGGAGTCAGAAATGTGTCGACATTAAACATTATTGCTCGACAAATATACTTCATGGCCTCGACGATCCTTAATTCATCAACTTGTTTATGTTTCACAAAACTTACATTTGTGTATAGAGGCAGTAGTGGTAGGGGTAATAGGGAGAAGGGTAATAGGGAGAAGGGCAATAGGTGAATTTAATAATGGCATGCAATACTGACAGGTTGATAAGACATATGCAACAGCTAGGCATCTTTATTCTAAACCTTTTCGCCTACACAGTAGGCTTCTGCTGCCTCTGTACTCGACTGAAGAAGCCTACTATGTAGGCGAAACGTTTCGGAATAAAGATACCTAACAGTGTTTTACTTATCAAGGGTAATATGTGTTGGAGTAACGTTATAGTACCTTCTAGCCTTGGAAGGTGTTTTTTGTGCCACCCTTCCTTCAGACCTTCATGATAGACCAGAGTTTGTCTAATGGAAGAACAAAGGCGAGCAAATATTGTCAAATCAAATAACGCCGAGCTAATTGACTGTGTTGACCGTGAGCCAGTTGACTGTGAGCCAGTTGACTGTGCTGACCGTGAGTCTGTGTGGAGAACAAGAAGGGTCACACAACATATGAGACTTACAGTGTTGAGCGTGTTGAGCGTCATGTTAAGCTGGTAAGAATGTCACGCTGTCGTGCACTACTCTTGATCACAGTCACATGACTCCAGGGCTCCTCTGCATCCGCGCTAATTATCGAGTCTTAGATGGATTCCTCAGGATCACTCAGTGTCTCACCCTCAATACCGCTTGTACCAGAGACAACACCTTTTATTTTTGTTTTACACAGGGTTTTACAAGGTTAAGGTTCTTAACTTTATTTACAAGCTAAGAGCTGTTACTTACATCGACTCATTTGAAACCTACAGCGACTCTTTTTTCATATTTTCTATTCCGTCTCTCTCTTACACAGGGTTCTACAAGGTTAGTTCTAGGGTTCCCAACTTTATTTACAAGCTAAGAGCTGTTACCTACATCAGCTCTCGCTGGTGGCATCCCCGTCCTAAAGTGTCAACAATGTAAATAAACAAGAGTGTCATAAGTGGTACCTGGCGTCGTGCACACCAGGGCCACTAAAGCAGTACGATAATGTTCTCTAGCACAGATATAGAACATTGAGTGTGCCAGTACTAACAGGAAGAAGCCTCAAGCTACCGTGCTCTCTCACCTCTTATATCTCCCGGTGATGCTGAGAGACTCTTGATCAAAGAAATTAAAGTTATCTCCCCATCCTCTCACCGTGGCCCTTCATAGAGAGGGAAGGAGGGAGGGTGGTGCTGGATGCTTATTATATACAAACTCCAGGAACGTCAGACTGCAGTGCTGAACGAAGAGAAGCTCCTCGTGCAGGGAGAATTATTCCATTATAACAGCCTACCACACAGGCTACTCACCCAGACACTTATAAAGAAAATCATGAAAATTGTGGGAGCCCAGAGGCCAAACTTGAGACTTTCCAACAACTAAATACTTCACTAGAATTATAAGTATAAAATAACGCTTAATTCCCATAAAATCATATATATATATATATATATATATATATATATATATATATATATATATATATATATATATATATATATATATATATATATATATCCGGTCTTCAAATATTTTGAAAGAATTTGTATATTCATGATCTGATTTATCACTGTGAACTATTGATATGAGGCCAGGTGTAACAACTCCTGGGGCAACACATGGCTTCTTCAGTCCAACACAGAGAAGAACGGTGGAAGATGAGGAGGAGTGTGAGGTAATCAGTCCCTCAGCCAGGAGTCGATTTCTTCAGTCCATTAATTTTGATGGACTGAGCACATTGCCTGCAGGCTGAGGGACTGATCACCTCACACTCCGTTGTGAAGTGTTACAGTCACGGTAACGTGACTTTTACTGCTTATATTCAGACTTGTTAATGAGCTCCTTCATATAAGGCAGAGCTGGAGTCAGCCAGAGGAACATCAAGGTAGTGAGGTAGTGAGCGAGGGTCTTACAGCACACTGCTGTAGCAGAGATTCAAAACCAACAGCACCAAGATGTGAAGCACTAAACCCGGGTGAGTTATTCATCTTAAGGAGAGGCGGAGGCTTGATCTTCCATCCGCTGATTGCGAGACATATCCGATAACTAACGATAGACATCTAACTTATGGAACAACAAATACAGGGCCCAAGAGTTGAAACTCAACATACATAACTACCGTAACGTAACTAACGTTATTTACTAACGTAATTAACGTAAAGTTAGTAAATAACTGCTAAAATGTAATACAAAGCCTACCCTTGACCCTGACCTTGAGCATATAAGGCGCAGGATGATTTTGCAAGACTTTTAGTTAAAAAAATGCGCCTTTTATGCTGCAAAATACGGTAGGCGAGTATAGGTACACTGGAAGAGGTCACCATTGTATCTAGGTAACTAGGGAGCCTAAGCTTGCATCCTTCAGTTCAGTCAGTGACTAGTGCATTCCTTCCCTTCAGTTAAGTCAGTGGCTAGTGCATTCCTTCCCTTCAGTTCAGTCAGTGACTAGTGCATTCCTTCCCTTCAGTTCATTCAGTGGCTAGTGCATTCCTTCCCTTCAATTCAGTCAGTGACTAGTGCATTCCTTCCCTTCAGTTCAGTCAGTGGCTAGTGCATTCCTTCCCTTCAGTTCAGTCAGTGACTAGTGCATTCCTTCCCTTCAGTTCAGTCAGTGGCTAGTGCATTCCTTCCCTTCAGTTCAGTCAGTGACTAGTGCATTCCTTCCCTTCAGTTCAGTCAGTGACTAGTGCATTCCTTCCCTTCAGTTCAGTCAGTGGCTAGTGCATTCCTTCCCTTCAGTTCAGTCAGTGGCTAGTGCATTCCTTCCCTTCAGTTCAGTCAGTGGCTAGTGCATTCCTTCCCTTCAGTTCAGTCAGTGGCTAGTGCATTCCTTCCCTTCAGTTCAGTCAGTGATTAGTGCATTTCTTCCCTTCAGTTCAGTGGCTAGTGCATTCCTTCCCTTCAGTTCAGTCAGTGACTAGTGCATTCCTTCCCTTCAGTTCAGTCAGTGGCTAGTGCATTCCTTCCCTTCAGTTCAGTCAGTGGCTAGTGCATTCCTTCCCTTCAGTTCAGTCAGTGACTAGTGCATTCCTTCCCTTCAGTTCAGTCAGTGGCTAGTGCATTCCTTCCCTTCAGTTCAGTCAGTGGCTAGTGCATTCCTTCCCTTCAGTTCAGTCAGTGACTAGTGCATTCCTTCCCTTCAGTTCAGTCAGTGGCTAGTGCATTCCTTCCCTTCAGTTCAGTCAGTGACTAGTGCATTCCTTCCCTTCAGTTCAGTCAATGACTAGTGCATTCCTTCCCTTCAGTTCAGTCAGTGGCTAGTGCATTCCTTCCCTTCAGTTCAGTCAGTGACTAGTGCATTCCTTCCCTTCAGTTCAGTCAGTGGCTAGTGCATTCATTCCCTTCAGTTCAGTCAGTGACTAGTGCATTTCTTCCCTTCAGTTCAGTCAGTGACTAGTGCATTCCTTCCCTTTAGTTCAGTCAGTGACTATTGCATTCCTTCCCTTCAGTTCAGTCAGTGGCTAGTGCATTCCTTCCCTTCAGTTCAGTCAGTGACTAGTGCATTCCTTCCACTCTTCTCAACCATCGATCCCCAGTTTGGCTCACAACTGAAAGATCACGGGATCCTGCTTACAATCTTATTGCTTCTGCTTAAACCCTCTGGCTCCTGCTTACCCAGAAGTTAAAAGAGATAGAAAGGTTTCCTAAAAAACCGTATTTAGGATAGAAACCTCTCTTAGGTTCAGATTTCAGTTGAGATGTTTCGGCCACCATATTTTGAACGATGAAATACAAAAACAACGGAGAATTTTTTTTAATCAGAAGCGATTAAAGCAACTGTTAATTTACAAAAAATGAACACAAATACACATAGAACGCTGACGGACACTGTAAATCTCTTAGCGGATATTAAACAAGTCTTCCAGTGGGCAGCGGAGAACATGATGCGTAGTGAGGACAAATTTCAGTTACTCCGTTATGGAAAACTTGAAGAAATAAAAAGCAAGAACGAAGTATACAACAAACTCTAGTAACACAATAGAGCGACATGCTAATGTGGAGGACTTGGGAGTGTTAATGTCAGGGGATCTCACCTTCAAGGATCACAACAGTGCCATTATCATATCTGTGAGGAAAATGATAGTATGGATAATGAGAACCTTCAAAGCTGGAATACTGCTGTACATTAACATCTCCATTCCAGGCAGGTGAAATTGCAGATCTAAAGAATGTACAGAGAACCTTTGTTGCACTTATTAGTTCAGTCAAGCACCTCAGTTACTGGGAACGTTTAAAGTTCCTTGACCTGTACTCCTTGGAACGCAGGGGAAAAACATACAGTATAATCTACACCGGGAAAATTCTAGAGGAACTGGTCCTAAATCTACACACACAAATCACTCCCTACGAAAGTAAAAGATTGGGCAGACGGTGCAACATACCCCCCAGCAGGAGCGCCTTGAGTACACTAAGAGAAAACACAATAAGTGTCCAGGACCCAAGACTGTTCAACAGCCTCCTCTCATAGATAAGGGGACTGTCTTGAAGAATCAGTGCCCGATCATCCGAGCTGTGGTTCGTACGCTGGCTTGCGTGCGGCCAGTAGTAACACCCTGGTTGATCAGGCCCTGATCCACCGTGAGGCCTGGTCATGGGCCGGGCCGCGGGGGCGTTGACCCCCTGAAACACCCTCCAGGTTGACTCCAGACAGGTAGGTAAGTAACTGCTTCCTAGAGATCATGCAACAAAACGAAACAGATGACAAAAAAGCAGCAATAACAATCAAAAATGAAAAATCGAGGATAAATAATGGATAAGAAAGAGAAGGGAATAATTTAGGAGAGCGGAGAGGTGTTGAAGTTACAGGTGAGACCTTGAGGGACGCTAATCAACAGGCAAAATTTCCTGATGTTTTTCGTATTGAACAGATGATGTAGAGTGTGTTGTGTGGGTAATGAGGAGACCCAGTGTAACCTCCCACCTCCATTATGTTCATCACCTTCCTCACACTTCACACTCATGAACAATGTTCACACCTAACACAGCAGTGTCTTGGTGGTCAATGGCCCGAAAAAAGGTTCTAGACAGTGTTACTGAACACTGCCGAAAGGTTTTTGACCAGGGAATGGACTGGTATAGGCTGGTGGTGGTGGTGGTGCTGGTTGTGGTGGTGCTACTGGTGCTGGTGCTACTGGTGCTGGTGGTGCTACTGGTGTTGGTAGTGCTACTGGTGCTGGAGGTGCTACTGTCAAGAGCACCAATGGAAATAAGTCACTGACTTTGTTTTGAGTTATCCTGGTGGGTAAGTTACACGTGTGTTGCTGTGTATGATAATTATACTTTTGTGAACCTGTAACTAAATGACTTACACCATACCACTGGGAAGATACACCACCAGGATGATCACACCAGCAGGAAGATCACACCACCAGGATGATCACACCACCAGGATGATCACACCACAGGAAGATCACACCACAGGATGATCACACCACAGGATGATCACACCACCAGGATGATCACACCACCAGGATGATCACACCACAGGAAGATCACACCACCGGATGATCACACCACCAGGATGATCACACCACCAGGATGATCACACCACCAGGAAGATCACACACCAGGATGATCACACCACCAGGAAGATCACACCACCAGGAAGATCACACCACCAGGATGATCACACCACCAGGATGATCACACCAGCAGGAAGATCACACCACCAGGATGATCACACCACCAGGATGATCACACCAGCAGGATGATCACACCACCAGGATGATCACACCACCAGGATGATCACACCACCAGGAAGATCACACCACCGGGAAGATCACACCACCAGGATGATCACACCACCAGGATGATCACAACACCACCAGGAAGATCACAACACCAAGATGATCACAACACCAGCAGGAAGATCACACCAGCAGGAAGATCACACCACCAGGAAGATCACACCACCAGGATGATCACAACACCAAGATGATCACAACACCACCAGGAAGATCACAACACCAAGATGATCACAACACCAGCAGGAAGATCACACCACCAGGAAGATCACACCACCAGGATGATCACACCACCAGGAAGATCACACCACCAGGAAGATCACACCACCAGGATGATCACACCACCAGGAAGATCACAACACCAAGATGATCACAACACCACCAGGAAGATCACACCACCAGGAAGATCACAACACCAAGATGATCACAACACCACCAGGATGATCACACCACCAGGATGATCACACCACCAGGATGATCACACCACCAGGAAGATCACACCACCAGGATGATCACACCACCAGGAAGATCACACCAGCAGGAAGATCACACCACCAGGAAGATCACACCACCAGGATGATCACACCACCAGGAAGATCACAACACCAAGATGATCACAACACCACCAGGAAGATCACACCACCAGGAAGATCACAACACCAAGATGATCACAACACCAGGATGATCACACCACCAAGATGATCACAACACCAGGATGATCACACCACCAGGATGATCACACCACCAGGATGATCACACCACCAGGAAGATCACACCACCAGGATGATCACACCACCAGGAAGATCACACCAGCAGGAAGATCACACCTCCAGGATGATCACACCACCAGGAAGATCACACCACCAGGAAGATCACACCACCAGGATGATCACACCACCAGGATGATCACACCACCAGGATGATCACACCACCAGGATGATCACACCACCAGGAAGATCACACCACCAGGATGATCACAACCATACCACCCAGGAGAGACCACCACACCACCAGGAACACCAACACACCACCAGAAAGACCACCACACCACCAGGAAGACCACCACACCACCAAGAAGACCACCACACCACCAGAAGGACCACCATACCACCAGGAAGACCACCACACCACCAGAAGGACCACCATACCACCAGGAAGACCACCACACCACCAGAAGGACCACCATACCACCAGAAGGACCACCATACCACCAGAAAGACCATCACACCACCAGAAGGACCACCATACCACCAGGAACACCACCACACCACCAGAAGGACCACCATACCACCAGGAAGACCACCACACCACCAGAAGGACCACTATACCACCAGAAAGACCATCACACCACAAGAAGACCACCATACCACCAGAAAGACCATCAACCACCAGAAGGACCAAAACCACCAAAAGACCACCACACCACCAGAGAGACCACCATACCACCAGAAGACCATCACACCACCAGAAGGACCACCATACCACCAGGAAACCACCACACCACCAGAAGGACCACCATACCACCAGGAAGACCACCACACCACCAGAAGGACCACCATACCACCAGGAACACCACCACACTACCAGAAGGACCACCATACCACCAGGAAGACAACCACACCACCAGAAGGACCACCATACCACCAGGAAGATCACCACACCACCAGAAGGACCACCATACCACCAGAAGACACCACACCACAGAAGGACCACCATACCACCAGAAGATCACATACCACAGAAGGACCACCATACCACCAGAAGACAACCACACCACCAGAAGGACCACCATGCCACCAGAAAGACATCACACCACCAGAAGGACCACCATACCACCAGGAACACCAACACACCACCAGAAGGACCACCATACCACCAGGAAGACCACCACACCACCAGAAGGACCACCATACCACCAGGAACATCACCACACTACAGAAGGACCACCATACCACCAGGAAGCACCACACCACCAGAAGGACCACCATACCACCAGGAAGATCACCACACCACCAGAAGGACCACCATACCACCAGAAGACAACCACACCAACAGAAGGACCACCATACCACCAGGAAGATCACCATACCACCAGAAGGACCACCATACCACCATGAAGACAACCACACCACCAGAAGGACCACCATGCCACCATGAAGACAACCACACCACCAGAAGGACCACCATACCACCAGGAAGACCACCACACCACCAGAAGGACCACCATCCACCATGAAGACAACCACACCACCAGAAGGACCACCATACCACCAGGAAGACCACACCCCACCACGAAGGACCACCATACCACCATGAAGATCACCATACCACCAGAAGGACCACCATACCACCAGGAAGACCACCACACCACCAGAAGGACCACCATACCACCAGGAAGACCACCACACCACCAGAAGGACCACCATACCACCAGGAAGACCACCACACCACCAGAAGGACCACCATACCACCAGGAAGACCACACACCACCAGAAGGACCACCATACCACCAGGAAGATCCATCACCACCAGAAGGACCACCATACCACCAGGAAGACCACCACACCACCAGAAGGACCACCATACCACCAGGAAGACCACCACACCACCAGAAGGACCACCATACCACCAGGAAGACCACCACACCACCAGAAGGACCACCATACCACCAGGAAGATCACCATACCACCAGAAGGACCACCATACCACCAGGAAGATCACCATACCACCAGAAGGACCACCATACCACCAGGAAGATCACCATACCACTGGGAAACAGATCATCTTACCACTGAAGGGTCTAGTTTCTCTACACAGGATGTAAGAGGAGAGGTCACTTGTAGTATTGGATTCCGTGTTGACACACCAAGCCTTCCCTCTCCCTCTCCCTCTCCCTCTCCCAACACTCTCCTCTCTTACCTAATTCATCAATTTCTTTCACAAGCAAACCACAAATTTTTAATGAAACCTAGACGTTTCGATCTATCTGGACGACGTTTCGGTTCATTTAGATGAAGTTTCGGTCCGTATAGACGACGTTTCGGTGTGTCTAGAAGACGTTTCGGTCCTTTAAGATGAAGTTTCGGTCCATTTAGATGAAGCTTTATCTCCCTGTTATTATCCTGTCTCTCATATCCCTGTCATTATACTGTCTCGCATATCCCTGTCATTATACTGTCTCTCATCTCCCTGTCATCATACTATCATTTACCTGTCATTATACTGTCTCTCATCTCCCTGTCATTATACTGTCTCTCATCTCCCTGTCATCATACTATCATCTCCCTGTCATTATACTGTCTCTAATATCCCTGTCATTATACTGTCTCTCATCTCCCTGTCATCATACTATCATCTCCCTGTCATTATACTGTCTCTAATATCCCTGTCATTATACTGTCTCTCATCTCCCTGTCATCATACTGTCTCTCATCTCCCTGTCATCATACTGTCTCTCATCTCCCTGTCATTATACTGTCTCTCATCTTCCTGTCATCATACTGTATCTCATCTTCCTGTCATTATAATGTCTCTCATCTCCCTGTCATCATACTGTCTCTCATCTCCCTGTCATCATACTGTCTCTCATATCCCTGTCACTATACTGTCTCTCATCTCCCTGTCATTATCCTGTTTCTAATCTCCCTGTCATTATACTGTCTCTCATCTCCCTGTCATCATACTGTCTCTCATCTCCCTGTCATTATACTGTCTCTCATCTCCTTGTCATCATACTGTCTCTCATCTCCCTGTCATCATACTGTCTCTCATCTCCCTGTCATTATATTGTCTCTCATCTTCCTGTCATTATACAGTCTCTCATCTCCCTGTCATCATACTATCTCTCATCTCCCTGTCATTATACTGTCTCTCATCTCCCTGTCATCATACTGTCTCTCATCTCCCTGTCATAATACTGTCTCTCATCTCCCTGTCATCACACTGTCTCTCATCTCCCTGTCATTATACTGTCTCTCATCTCCCTGTCATCATACTGTCTCTCATCTCCCTGTCATTATACTGTCTCTCATCTCCCTGTCATTATACTGTCTCTCATCTCCCTGTCATTATACTGTCTCTCATCTCCCTGTCATTATACTGTCTCTCATCTCCCTGTCATTATACTGTCTCTCATCTCCCTGTCATTATACTGTCTCTCATCTCCATGTCATCATACTGTCTCTCATCTCCCTGTCATTATACTGTCTCTCATCTCCCTGTCATTGCTTAATATAAGCCACCAACTATTAAATAATATTTTAGTTTTCATTTATTCTGTTTGACTAAAACAAATTGCCTTTTAAAAGTTGAAATTTTTATATTAAGTATATTATTATTATTATTTTTATTATTGCCGTTATTATTATTATTATTATTATTATTATTATTATTATTATTATTATTATTATTATTATTATTATTATTATTATTATTATTATTATTATTGCCGTTGTTATTGTTATTATTAATGTTGACGGTATCAGCACGCAGTACAACGCAGGAACCACAGCCTGGTTGATCAGGGACTGATCTAAAGAGAAGCTCCAGAAAATTGGACGTGAAAATGAGGTTGAGTGTTGTGAAGGTTGATGAAGACGATGACTTAATGAGGGAGAGGGGCAGCTGGGATGTGTGGTGGTGGGCAGCTGGGATGTGTGGTGATGGGTAGCTGGGATGTGTGGTGGTGGGCAGCTGGGATGTGTGGTGGTGGGCAGCTGGGATGTGTGGTGGTGGGCAGCTGGGATGTGTGGTGGTGGGCAGCTGGGATGTGTGGTGGTGGGCAAGTGGGATGTGTGGTGGCGCGCAGCTGGGATGTGTGGTGGTGGGCAGCTGGGATGTGTGGTGGTGGGCAGCTGGGATGTGTGGTGGTGGGCTGCTGGGATGTGTGGTGGTGGGCAGCTGGGATGTGTGGTGATGGGCAGCTGGGATGTGTGGTGGTGGGCAGCTGGGATGTGTGGTGGTGGGCAACTGGGATGTGTGGTGGTGGGCAGCAGGGATGTGTGGTGGTGGGCAGCTGGGATGTGTGGTGATGGGTAGCTGGGATGTGTGGTGGTGGGCAACTGGGATGTGTGGTTGTGGGCAGCTGGGATGTGTGGTGGTGGGCAACTGGGATGTGTGGTGGTGGGCAGCTGGGATGTGTATTTTGGTGGGCAGCTGGGATGTGTGGTGGTGGGCAGCTGGGATGTGTGGTGATGGGTAGCTGGGATGTGTGGTGGTGGGCAACTGGGATGTGTGGTGGTGGGCAGCTGGGATGTGTGGTGTTTGGCAGCTGGGATGTGTGGTGATGGGTAGCTGGGATGTGTGGTGGTGGGCAACTGGGATGTGTGGTGGTGGGCAGCTGGGATGTGTGGTGGTGGGCAACTGGGATGTGTGGTGGTGGGCAGCTGGGATGTGTGGTGGTGGGCAGCTGGGATGTGTGGTGGTGGGCAGCTGGGATGTGTGGTGATGGGTAGCTGGGATGTGTGGTGGTGGGCAGCTGGGATGTGTGGTGATGGGTAGCTGGGATGTGTGGTGGTGGGCAACTGGGATGTGTGGTGGTGGGCAGCTGGGATGTGTGGTGGTGGGCAACTTGAATGTGTGATGGTGGGGAGCTGGGATGTGTGGTGGTGGGCAGCTGGGATGTGTGGTGGTGGGGAGCTGGGATGTGTGGTGGTGGGCAGCTGGGATGTGTGGTGGTGGGCAGCTGGATGTGTGGTGGTGGGCAGCTGGGATGTGTGGTGATGGGCAGCTGGGATGTGTGGTGGTGGGCAGCTGGGATGTGTGGTGATGGGCAGCTGGGATGTGTGGTGGTGGAGCAGCTGGGATGTGTGGTGAGTGGCAGCTGGGATGTGTGGTGGTGGGCAGCTGGGATGTGTGTGATGGGAGCTGGGATGTGTGGTGGTGCAGCTGGGATGTGTGGTGGTGGCAGCTGGGATGTGGTGGTGGGCAGCTGGGATGTGTGGTGGTGGCAGCTGGGATGTGTGGTGGTGGGCAGACTGGGAGGTGTGGGGCAGCTCGAGTGTGGTATGGGCAGCTGGTATGGGGGTAGCGCGAGCTGATGTGTAGGCTGCTACTGGGCATGTGGTGTACAGAGGCAGTGCGGGCTATGGGAAAGGGGGGGGGGGGGGGGGGGGGGGGGGGGGGGGGGGGGGGGGGGGGGGGGGGGGGGGGGGGGGGGGGGGGGGGGGGGGGGGGGGGGGGGGGGGGGGGGGGGGATGTGTGGTGGTGGGCAGCTGGGATGTGTGGTGGTGGGCAGCGGGATGTGTGGTGGGGAGCTGATGTGGGTGGTGGGCAACTGGGATGTGTGGTGGTGGCAGCTGGGATGTGTGGTGGTGGGCAGCTGGGATGTGTGGTGATGGGCAGCTGGGATGTGTGGTGGTGGGCAGCTGGGATGTGTGGTGGGGCAGCTGGGATGTGTGGTGGTGGGCAGCTGGGATGTGTGGTGGTGGGCAGCTGGATGTGTGGTGGCAGCGATGTGGTGGTGGGCAGCTGGGATGTGTGGTGATGGGCAGCTGGGATGTGTGGTGGTGGGCAGCTGGGATGTGTGGTGGTGGGCAGCTGGGATGTGTGGTGGTGGGCAGCTGGGATGTGTGGTGGTGGGAAAGCTGGGATGTGTGGTGGTGGGCAGCTGGGATGTGTGGTGGTGGGCAGCTGGGATGTGTGGATGGGGGAGCTGGGATGTGTGGTGGTGGGCAGCTGGGATGTGTGGTGGTGGCAGCTGGGATGTGTGGTGGTGGGACTGGGATGTGGGGGGGGGGGGGGGGGGGGGGGGGGGGGGGGGGGGGGGGGGGGGGGGGGGGGGGGGGGGGGGGGGGGGGTGGTGGGCAGCTGGGATGTGTGGTGGTGGGCAGCTGGGATGTGGTGGTGGGCAGCTGGGATGTGTGGTGGTGGGACTGGGATGTGTGGTGGTGGGCAGCTGGGATGTGTGGTGGTGGGCAGCTGGGATGTGTGGTGGTGGGCACTGGGTGTGGTGGTGGGCAGCTGGGATGTGTGGTGGGGGCAGCTGGGATGTGTGATGGTGGGAGCTGGGATGTGTGGTGGTGGGCAGCTGGGATGTGTGGTGGTGGGGAGCTGGGATGGTGGTAGTGGGCAACTGGGATGTGTGGTGGTGGGAGCAGGTGGGAATGTGTGGTGGTGGGCAGCTGGGATGTGTAGTGGTGGGCAACTGGGATGTGTGGTGGTGGGCAGCTGGGATGTGTGGTGGTGGGCAGCTGGGATGTGTGGTGGTGGGCAGCTGGGATGTGTGGTGATGGGTAGCTGGGATGTGTGGTGGTGGGCACTGGGATGTGTGTGGTGGGTAGCTGGGATGTGGTGGTGGGCACTGGATGTGTGTGGTGGAGCTGGGATGTGTGGTGGTGGCACTGGATGTGTGGGTGGGTAGCTGGGATGTGTGGTGGTGGGCAACTGGGATGTGTGGTGGTGGGCAGCTGGGATGTGTGGTGGTGGGCAGCTGGGATGTGTGGTGATGGGCAGCTGGGATGTGTGGTGGTGGGCAGCTGGGATGTGTGGTGATGGGCAGCTGGGATGTGTGGTGGTGGGCAGCTGGGATGTGTGGTGGTGGGCAGCTGGGATGTGTGGTGGTGGGCAGCTGGGATGTGTGGTGATGGGCAGCTGGGATGTGTGGTGGTGGGCAGCTGGGATGTGTGGTGGTGGGCAGCTGGGATGTGTGGTGGTGGGCAGCTGGGATGTGTGGTGGTGGGCAGCTGGGATGTGTGGTGGTGGGCAGACTGGGCAGGTACTGGGGCACCAGTGGCAGTAATGTCAGCAGTACTGGCAGCGGTAGCAGCAGACACAGCAGTAGCAGCTATAACAGAGGCAGTAGCAGCTATAACAGAGGCAGTAGCAGCTATAGCAGCAGCAGTAGCAGCTATAACAGAGGCAGTAGCAGCTATAACAGAGGCAGTAGCAGCTATAACAGAGGCAGTAGCAGCTATAACAGAGGCAGTAGCAGCAATAACAG
Organism: Cherax destructor; assembly: GCA_009830355.1. Taxonomy (NCBI): domain Eukaryota; kingdom Metazoa; phylum Arthropoda; class Malacostraca; order Decapoda; family Parastacidae; genus Cherax; species Cherax destructor. The sequence continues at coordinate 19,445 of WNWK01006192.1, read as the reverse complement.
CAGCAGTAGCAGCTATAACAGAGGCAGTAGCAGCTATAACAGCAGCAGTAGCAGCTATAACAGAGGCAGTAGCAGCTATAACAGCAGCAGTAGCAGCTATAACAGCACCAGTAGCAGCTATAACAGAGGCAGTAGCAGATATAACAGAGGCAGTAGCATCAATAACAGCAGCAGTAGCAGCAATAACAGAGGCAGTAGCAGCAATAACAGAGGCAGTAGCAGCTATAACAGCAGCAGTAGCAGCTATAACAGAGGCAGTAGCAGCAATAACAGCAGCAGTAGCAGCTATAACAGAGGCAGTAGCAGCAATAACAGCAGCAGTAGCAGCAATAACAGCAGCAGTAGCAGCAATAACAGCAGCAGTAGCAGCAATAACAGAGGCAGTAGCAGCAATAACAGCAGCGGTAGCAGCAATAACAGCAGCAGTAGCAGCAATAACAGAGGCAGTAGCAGCAATAACAGCAGCAGTAGCAGCAATAACAGCAGCAGTAGCAGCAATAACAGAGGCAGTAGCAGCTATAACAGCAGCAGTAGCAGCAATAACAGCAGCAGTAGCAGCTATAACAGCAGCAGTAGCAGCTATAACAGAGGCAGTAGCAGCTATAACAGCAGCAGTAGCAGCAATAACAGCAGCAGTAGCAGCTATAACAGCAGCAGTAGCGGATATAACAGCAGCAGTAGCAGCTATAACAGCAGCAGTAGCGGCTATAACAGAGGCAGTAGCAGCTATAACAGAGGCAGTAGCAGCAATAACAGCAGCAGTAGCGGCTATAACAGAGGCAGTAGCAGCTATAACAGAGGCAGTAGCAGCAATAACAGCAGCAGTAGCGACTATAACAGAGGCAGTAGCAGCAATAACAGCAGCAGTAGCGACTATAACAGAGGCAGTAGCAGCAATAACAGCAGCAGTAGCAGCAATAACAGCAGCAGTAGCGGCTATAACAGAGGCAGTAGCAGCAATAACAGCAGCAGTAGCGACTATAACAGAGGCAGTAGCAGAAATAACAGCAGCAGTAGCAGCAATAACAGCAGCAGTAGCGGCTATAACAGAGGCAGTAGCGGCTATAACAGAGGCAGTAGCAGCTATAACAGCAGCAGTAGTGACTATAACAGAGGCAGTAGCAGCTATAACAGAGGCAGTAGCAGCAATAACAGCAGCAGTAGCGACTATAACAGAGGCAGTAGCAGCAATAACAGCAGCAGTAGCAGCAATAACAGCAGCAGTAGCGGCTATAACAGAGGCAGTAGCGGCTATAACAGCAGCAGTAGCTACTATAACAGAGGCAGTAGCAGCAATAACAGCAGCAGTAGCAGCTATAACAGAGGCAGTAGCGGCTATAACAGAGGCAGTAGCGGCTATAACAGAGACAGTAGCAGCAATAACAGCAGCAGTAGCAGAAATTAACAGAGCAGTAGCAGCCATAACAGAGCAGTAGCAGCAATAACAGCAGCAGTAGCGGCTATAACAGAGACAGTAGCAGCAATAACAGCACCAGTAGCGGCTATAACAGAGGCAGTAGCAGCAATAACAGCAGCAGTAGCAGCAATAACAGCAGCAGTAGCGGCTATAACAGAGGCAGTAGCAGCAATAACAGCAGCAGTAGAGGCTATAACAGAGACAGTAGCAGCAATAACAGCAGCAGTAGCGGCTATAACAGAGGCAGTAGCAGCAATAACAGCAGCAGTAGCGGCTATAACAGAGACAGTAGCAGCAATAACAGCAGCAGTAGCGGCTATAACAGAGTCAGTAGCAGCAATAACAGCAGCAGTAGCGGCTATAACAGAGGCAGTAGCGGCTATAACAGCAGCAGTAGCAGCAATAACAGCAGCAGTAGCGGCTATAACAGAGGCAGTAGCAGCAATAACAGCAGCAGTAGCGACTATAACAGAGGCAGTAGCAGCAATAACAGCAGCAGTAGCAGGAATAACAGCAGCAATAGCGGCTATAACAGAGGCAGTAGCAGCTATAACAGAGACAGTAGCAGCAATAACAGCAGCAGTAGCGGCTATAACAGAGGCAGTAGCAACAATAACAGCAGCAGTAGCAGCAATAACAGCAGCATTAGCGGCTATAACAGAGGCAGTAGCAGCAATAACAGCAGCAGTAGCGACTATAACAGAGGCAGTAGCAGCAATAACAGCAGCAGTAGCAGCAATAACAGCAGCAATAGCGGCTATAACAGAGGCAGTAGCAGCAATAACAGAGGCAGTAGCAGCTATAAAGGCAGCAGAATCAAGAGCAACAACACCAACAACGGCAAAGAAGCAACAACAGCTGAAGCAGAAGCAACAACAACAGCAGCAACATCGAAAACCACAACAGCCGAAGCAGCAACACTAACAGCAGTAACAGTAGCAACAGCAGCAGCAGAAACATCAACAGTAGCAGATACATGAAAAACAACAGCAAATTGCAGGGACACTAACAACAGCAGCAACAGTAGCAGCAGCAGCAGCAGCAGCAGCAGCAGCAGCAGCAGCAGCAACAGCAATATTATAGAAACACTTCAACTGTTGTTATGTGCGAAGATGTGGCAGTTAACGGGAGAGGAGAAATAAGGAGACTGGTGGTTATTCTTAGTAGTGATCTCTTCTTCTTGTTAGTCTTCAGCGTCACCGCTTTCAAAACACGTTAAGAAACTTGTAGGCGTCCTGTGGGTCACTAGGTGCAGGCAACACAGGGTGTCGTCGTCCTGAGGGTCACAAGGTGCAGGCAACACAGGGTGTAGTCGTCCTGAGGGTCACAAGGTGCAGGCAACACAGGGTATAGTCGTCCTGAGGGTCACAAGGTGCAGGCAACACAGGGTGTAGTCGTCCTGAGGGTCACAAGGTGCGGGCAACACAGGATGTAGTCGTCCAGGTGCAGGCAACACAGAGTGTAGCAACACAGGTTGTAGTCGTCCTGAAGGTCTCCAGGTGCAGGCAACACAGGGTGTAGACGTCCTGAGGGTCACCAGGTGCGGGCAACACAGGGTGTAGTCATCCTGAGGGTCACCAGGTGCAGGCAACACAGGGTGTAGGCGTTCTGAGGGTCACCAGGTGCAGGCAACGCAAAGTGTAGGCGTCCTGTGGGTCATCAGGTGCAGGCAACACAAGATGTAGGCGTCCTGAGGGTCACCAGCTGCAGTGTAGGGGTCCAGAGGGTCACCAGGTACAGGCTACGCAGTGTCTGAGGGTCACCAGGTGCAGGCAACACAATATGTAAGAGTTGCAAAAAGTCACCAGGTGCAGGGAACGTAATATATAGTCGTCGTGAGGGTCGTGAAGTGTAGACAACTCTTTATTAATGTTATTGTGTTACAATAATAACACTTGTGGTACAGATATACAACACTCAGTGTGTTTCAACCAGGGTGCCGGAGCACCCTGGTGTGCCACTGACAGTGCCTAGGGCGCCAAAGCATAAGACATGTGACCTGAGGTCGCCATCACTAAAAAAAAAAAAGTTTGAAAACCACTGCTCAGTATAATAACCTTTGTGATGTGTCAAGATATCTTAATAACAAAAATATTCTAAAATTTGCTTCTAGTGAACTGTAGATGTAATTCCATATATACTGCTATCAGATTTGAGTCCTGGAGATGGGAAGTACAGTGCCGGCACTCTGAAGGAGGGGTGTTAATGTTGCAGTTTTGTAGCTGTAGTGTAAGCACGCCTCTGGCAAGACAGTGATGGAGTGAATGATGGTGAAAGTTTTTCTTTTTTCGAGCCACCCTGCCTTGGTGGGAAACGGTCGATGTGTTAATAAAAATAATAATAAAAAAATACTTCTGATAATCCTTTTGGGGCCTAGTTCCTGGGCCTTTTGTGTATGCATATACTCTTGCACTACCATCCACAGGGTGGATATGGGGTGCACAATAAACCAGCCGCTTCGGTGGCAAAATCTAAATCTAGCTCGTTGTTGGGGACAGGAGAATGTGTGTGTGTCAAGCCTTATACAGTCTTGAGTCACAGTTAGTGGCCACTACTAACATTTCCCAGTTCAGTACCTGAGGGGACTCAACCTTTCTTACTGAAGGTCCCATCAACATGGCTGTCAGACAGCTGGGCTTGTAAACTCTCACACTTTGTTCCATCTCCTCTCATTCATTGCAGAGTTGCAACATTTTTTTTAATAAATTGCAGCTTTTCGGTTGTCTATCAAACCTCAGTCACTGTCAGTGTTCCAGACACTAGTCCTCCAGTGCTCCAGACACTAGTCCTCCAGTGCTCCAGACACTAGTCCTCCAGTGCTCCAGACACTAGTCCTCCAGTGCTCCAGACACTAGTCCTCCAGTGCTCCAGACACTAGTCCTCCAGTGCTCCAGGCACTAGTCCTCCAGTGCTCCAGACACTAGTCCTCCAGTGCTCCAGACACTAGTCCTCCAGTGCTCCATACTATCAACATAAGGGCAGGAGTGAAGGTCAAGAAAACACTCCATCAATCTGATGATTAAAATCTTGATCAAATGTTAATGTTACAAATATAACATAAACAATAAGAGTCACCCTTCGAGGTCATACAAGGAATTGACAGGCAATATATAACATCTGATCAGAGTGGAAATACTAAGGAGTGTATGAGAGCTTGTGGTGTGTTTTGTACCTGCCGAGGAGCACTACCTATACTCTGACTATATCTGTCCTGACGGATGAAGTTAGGAGAATATAGCAGAAGGCTCTCTTCCTATCCTCCACTACCTCTACTATTCTGTACAGAAACAGTAGGATAGTTTGCAGATTAATTTGTACTACTATTAGTACTTTGACTGCCACCACTACGAGTGTCGCTACCACCACCACCACCACTACTATTTCTAATAACATAACCACAACCTCTACTACTACGACTGCCTATGCAACTACTACTACTACTACTACACCCTGGGGGTAACGTGGTCAACCGGATGTCTTGTCTGCCACGTCTCCAGATGCTATTCTCTTACGCAGTTTTGGGGACCAACAAATGATAGCACGTTCAAGGAAGCTCTGAAGTCAACTTGAACCCCAGCATAGTTGATGGTGAGAAGACATGTTCCTGAACTAGCTTTTATTGGGACAACGTTTCCACTATGTACAGCTTGAAGTCGTGACTTGAAGAACATCTATACAGTTTCACACACACAAATAATCTATATTCAGCTTTGACACTGATATCCAAAATTATTTTTCACTTGTGTACCTCTTACTGTACGTTTTACTGTACGTTTTACTGTACATCTTACTGTACGTTTTACTGTACGTCTTACTATACGTCGTGACGCAGCTCTGCGACACTGGACCGACCTGGTTTCTCTAAATGATGCTTTTTTTTTCGTTTTTTACCGCGTCATTCACGAACTCTGCGATTTTAGATCATAGTCTCACTTGGAGAGCATTTATGTAAATTGTGAAAAGGAGTGAACGCTGGAGCAAGGTGAGTGGACGCTGGAGCAAGGTGAGTGGACGCTGGAGCAAGGTGAGTGGACGCTGGAGCAAAGTGAGTGGACGCTGGAGCAAGGTGAGTGGACGCTGGAGCAAGGTGAGTGGACGCTGGAGCAAAGTGAGTGGACGCTGGAGCAAGGTGAGTGGACGCTGGAGCAAGGTGAGTGGACGCTGGAGCAAGGTGAGTGGACGCTGGAGCAAGGTGAGTGGACGCTGGAGCAAGGTGAGTGGACGCTGGAGCAAGCTGAGTGGACGCTGGAGCAAGCTGAGTGGACGCTGGAGCAAGCTGAGTGGACGCTGGAGCAAGCTGAGTGGACGCTGGAGCAAGCTGAGTGGACGCTGGAGCAAGCTGAGTGGACGCTGGAGCAAGGTGAGTGGACGCTGGAGCAAGGTGAGTGGACGCTGGAGCAAGCTGAGTGGACGCTGGAGCAAGCTGAGTGGACGCTGGAGAAAGGGTGAGTGGACGCTGGAGCAAGGTGAGTGGACGCTGGAGCAAGCTGAGTGGACGCTGGAGCAAGGTGAGTGGACGCTGGAGCAAGCTGAGTGGACGCTGGAGCAAGCTGGAGTGGACGCTGGAGCAAGGTGAGTGGACGCTGGAGCAAGGTGAGTGGACGCTGGAGCAAGCTGAGTGGACGCTGGAGCAAGCTGAGTGGACGCTGGAGCAAGGTGAGTGGACGCTGGAGCAAGGTGAGTGGACGCTGGAGCAAGCTGAGTGGACGCTGGAGCAAGGTGAGTGGACGCTGTTCATGATGGCCTTACAGCTTCTCTATGCTCCACTCTCCTCCTTCTCTGCTCTTCTCTTCTCTTCTCTCTCTCTCTCTCTCTCTCTCTCTCTCCTCTCTTCTCTCTTCTCTTCTCCATCTCTCTCTTCTCTTCTCTCTCTCTCTCCTGCTTTCTCCTTCTTTAAATCCTCTTTCTTTATCTTCCACTGGCTATTCTCCTTTTACACAACCTTCCTTCTTTGATTGCTCCCTCCTATCCACTCTAACTGTTCATCCATTAATCTATCTCCCTCCCTATTTTCTACCTCTTTCCCTACGTTCTATCTTCCTCCCTATCTTCCGTCTCTTCCTTTATCTTCTACCTTCCTACTTCATTCTACCTTCCTACTTCATTCTACCTTCCTATTATTCTACCTTCTACTTCATTCTACCTTCCTACTTCATTCTACCTTCATACTTCCTTCTCTTTAACTTCTTTGATCCTTGCTGTGGTTAACCTTCATTATTTCAGTCGTTATTACCTCCTCCTCCTCCTTCCCCTTACTCTATGTTAATGTTCTTCCCCTCTCCCCTCCCCACCACTCCACTATGTTAATGTTATTTCTTCCCCAACACTGGTACTGGCACCTCCCTCCCTCCCGTCCAACACCTCTATCTCCTACACCTGAACCTCCTACACCTGAACCTCCTACACCTGAACCTCCTACACCTGAACCTCCTACACCTCAACCTCCTACACCTCAACCTCCTACACCTCAACCTCCCACCTGGATGTGGCTCACTTCTTCTGGAGACCTCCAGTTGCTTCCCAGCTTACCTCAGGTCAGCCAAGGTAACTTGAAAGACCTTCTTCAGTTCTTGTGTAAGCTCAGTGAGTGAGTGAGTGCCTGATTGGTGACTGTGCAATCACTCTTCACCAAGGCTGAGGGACTGATTACCTCGTCTTTTATGTAAGCTTCCACAGTCTTCCCATTATGTCCTTAAATTTATATTGATAAAGCCACTGGAGGGCGAAACGTCTACAAATAAAGACACCCAAATAGTGTATATGTGTCTAATTCTTCACAGTGTCTGAGTGTTTGTTTACCTGGAGTCGATTCCAGGGGTCAGCACCCCAGCGGCCAGGTCCCAGACCAGGCCTACTGGTTGCTAGCCTGATCGATCAAGCTATTAGTGTCCACCACCCGCAGGCCGACGCATGCACCACAACCCGACGCATCAGGAACTGTGTCATAGCTATTGTTTACTTCTGTAAACAGAAGATATCGGTACGATGTCAACCATCATCAGTTTACCAGACAGTTTGCTGTCACAGCTCGTCAACAATTTCCAGAGGAAGGTAAAGACGACGTTTCGGTCCGTCCTGGAGCGATGTATCGGTCCAGAGCTTCCTTCACGTATAACTGGTCTTGATGATCCTCGCACTACTATACTGCTTCCTCCACGTATAACTGGTCTTGATGATCCTCGCACTAGTACACTGCTTCCTCCACGTATAACTGGTCTTGATGATCCTCGCACTAGTACACTGCTTCCTCCACGTATAACTGGTCTTGATGATCCTCGCACTAGTATACTGCTTCCTCCACGTATAACTGGTCTTGATGATCCTCGCACTAGTATACTGCTTCCTCCACGTATAACTGGTCTTGATGATCCTCGCACTAGTATACTGCTTCCTCCACGTATAACTGATATCGATGATCCTCGCACTAGTATACTGCTTCCTCCACGTATAACTGGTCTTAATGATCCTCGCACTAGTATACTGCTTCCTCCACGTATAACTGGTCTTGATGATCCTCGCACTAGTATACTGCTTCCTCCACGTATAACTGGTCTTGATGATCCTCGCACTAGTATACTGCTTCCTCCACGTATAACTGGTCTTGATGATCCTCGCACTAGTATACTGCTTCCTCCACGTATAACTGGTCTTGATGATCCTCGCACTAGTATACTGCTTCCTCCACGTATAACTGGTCTTGATGATCCTCGCACTAGTATACTGCTTCCTCCATTTATAACTGGTCTCGATGATCCTCGCACTAGTATACTGCTTCCTCCACGTATAACTGGTCTTGATGATCCTCGCACTAGTATACTGCTTCCTCCACGTATAACTGGTCTTGATGATCCTCGCACTAGTATACTGCTTCCTCCACGTATAACTGGTCTTGATGATCCTCGCACTAGTATACTGCTTCCTCCACGTATAACAGGTCTCGATGATCCTCCCACTAGTATACTGCTTCCTCCACGTATAACTGGTCTTGATGATCCTCGCACTAGTATACTGCTTCCTCCACGTATAACTGGTCTTAATGATCCTCGCACTAGTATACTGCTTCCTCCACGTATAACTGGTCTTGATGATTCTCGCAATAGTACACTGCTTCCTCCACGTATAACTGGTCTCGATGATCCTCGCATTAGTATACTGCTTCCTCCACGTATAACTGGTCTCGATGATCCTCGCACTAGTACACTGCTTCCTCCACGTATAACTGGTCTCGATGATCCTCGCATTAGTATACTGCTTCCTCCACGTATAACTGGTCTTTATGATCCTCGCACTAGTATACTGCTTCCTCCACGTATAACTGGTCTTGATGATCCTCGCACTAGTATACTGCTTCCTCCACGTATAACTGATCTCGATGATCCTCGCACTAGTAACTGCTTCCTCCACGTATAACTGGTCTGATGATCCTCGCACTAGTAACTGCTTCCTCCACGTATAACTGGTCTTGATGATCTCGCATAGTAACTGCTTCCTCCACGTATAACTGGTCTTGATGATTCTCGCAATAGTACACTGCTTCCTCACGTATAACTGGTCTTGATGATCTCGCACTAGTATACTGCTTCCTCCACGTATAACTGGTCTTGATGATTCTCGCAATAGTACACTGCTTCCTCCACGTATAACTGGTCTTGATGATCCTCGCACTAGTATACTGCTTCCTCCACGTATAACTGGTCTTGATGATCCTCGCATAGATGCCTCCACGTATAACTGATATCGATGATCTCGCACTAGTATACTGCTTCCTCCACGTATAACTGGTCTTAATGATCCTCGCACTAGTATACTGCTTCCTCCACGTATAACTGGTTTTGATGATCCTCGCACTAGTATACTGCTTCCTCCACGTATAACTGGTCTTGATGATCCTCGCACTAGTATACTGCTTCCTCCATATAACTGGTCTTGATGATCCTCGCACTAGTATACTGCTTCCTCCACGTATAACTGGTCTTGATGATCCTCGCACTAGTATACTGCTTCCTCCACGTATAACTGGTCTTGATGATCCTCGCACTAGTATACTGCTTCCTCCACGTATAACTGGTCTCGATGATCCTCGCACTAGTATACTGCTTCCTCCGTATAACTGGTCTTGATGATCCTCGACTAGTATACTGCTTCCTCCACGTATAACTGGTCTTGATGATCCTCGCACTAGTAACTGCTTCCTCCACGTATAACTGGTCTTGATGATCCTCGCACTAGTATACTGCTTCCTCCACGTATAACTGGTCTTGATGATCCTCGCACTAGTAACTGCTTCCTCCACGTATAACTGGTCTCGATGATCCTCGCACTAGTATACTGCTTCCTCCACGTATAACTGGTCTTGATGATCCTCGCACTAGTATACTGCTTCCTCCACGTATAACTGGTCTTATGATCTCGCACTAGTAACTGCTTCCTCCACGTATAACTGGTCTTGATGATTCTCGCAATAGTAACTGCTTCCTCCACGTATAACTGGTCTTGATGATCCTCGCACTAGTATACTGCTTCCTCCACGTATAACTGGTCTTGATGATCCTCGCACTAGTATACTGCTTCCTCCATATAACTGGTCTCGATGATCCTCGCACTAGTATACTGCTTCCTCCACGTATAACTGGTCTCGATGATCTCGCACTAGTATACTGCTTCCTCCACGTATAACTGATCTGATGATCCTCGCACTAGTAACTGCTTCCTCCACGTATAACTGGTCTTAATGATCCTCGCACTAGTATACTGCTTCCTCCACGTATCACTGGTCTCGATGATCCTCGCACTAGTATACTGCTTCCTCCACGTATAACTGGTCTTGATGATCCTCGCACTAGTATACTGCTTCCTCCACGTATAACTGGTCTTGATGATCTCGCACTAGTATACTGCTTCCTCCACGTATAACTGGTCTTGATGATCCTCGCACTAGTACACTGCTTCCTCCACGTATAACTGGTCTTGATGATCCTCGCACTAGTATACTGCTTCTCCACGTATAACTGTCTGATGATCCTCGCACTAGTATACTGCTTCCTCCACGTATAACTGGTCTTATGATCCTCGCACTAGTATACTGCTTCCTCCACGTATAACTGGTCTTGATGATCTCGCATAGTACACTGCTTCCTCCACGTATAACTGGTCTCGATGATAATGGCACTAGTATACTGCTTCCTCCACGTATAACTGATCTCGATGATCCTCGCACTAGTACACTGCTTCCTCCACGTATAACTGGTCTTAATGATCCTCGCACTAGTATACTGCTTCCTCCACGTATAGCTGGTCTCGATGATCCTCGCACTAGTATACTGCTTCCTCCACGTATAACTGGTCTTGATGATCCTCGCACTAGTATACTGCTTCCTCCACGTATAACTGGTCTTGATGATCCTCGCACTAGTATACTACTTCCTCCACGTATAACTGGTCTTGATGATCCTCGCACTAGTATACTGCTTCCTCCACGTATAACTGGTCTCGATGATCCTCGCACTAGTATACTGCTTCCTCCACGTATAACTGGTCTCGATGATAATGGCACTAGTATACTGCTTCCTCCACGTATAACTGGTCTCGATGATCCTCGCACTAGTATACTGCTTCTTCCACGTATAACTGGTATCGATGATCCTCGCACTAGTATACTGCTTCCTCCACGTATAACTGGTCTCGATGATCCTCGCACTAGTATACTGCTTCCTCCACGTATAACTGGTCTCGATGATCCTCGCACTAGTATACTGCTTCCTCCACGTATAACTGGTCTTGATGATCCCTCGCACTAGTATACTGCTTCCTCCACGTATAACTGGTCTCGATGATCCTCGCACTAGTATACTGCTTCCTCCACGTATAACTGGTCTTGATGATCCTCGCACTAGTATACTGCTTCCTCCACGTATAACTGGTCTCGATGATCCTCGCACTAGTATACTGCTTCCTCCACGTATAACTGGTCTTGATGATCCTCGCACTAGTATACTGCTTCCTCCACGTATAACTGGTCTCGATGATCCTCGCACTAGTATACTGCTTCCTCCACGTATAACTGGTCTTGATGATCCTCGCACTAGTACACTGCTTCCTCCACGTATAACTGGTCTCGATGATCCTCGCACTAGTACACTGCTTCCTCCACGTATAACTGGTCTTGATGATCCCTCGCACTAGTATACTGCTTCCTCCACGTATAACTGGTCTTGATGATCCTCGCACTAGTACACTGCTTCCTCCACGTATAACTGGTCTCGATGATCCTCGCACTAGTACAATGCTTCCTCCACGTATAACTGTGATAGCAAGTGATGTGTAACTGTGACAACGTCGAGACGTCGTAATAAAAGTGTGGAGATCTTCTCAGTCTCGGCTGTGGTGCTCTCTTGTGTGTGGCTTGACACTTGATGCTCTACAGAAGGTGTTATGTTCTTGAATGATATTAGAGACCTTGAACTACACTAACATCTTCACACACTATACAGTGTCTGCTTTTCATTGTATTTATGCAAATATCGCGAACAAGTGATACTAGATGCAGAACAACCACGGGGGAAATTGAATGATCGCTCAAGGCCTTTCGAGTTGCAATCATCACATCATCAGGAGCTTGCAATGTTCCAGAAAAGAGGAGGAGGTGCAAGCAGATACGATCTCAGGGAACGCGTTTGCAAAGGCGGAGCACCGTGCGGGGTTGTACAAGAAGGATATGCGATACCTACAAGATTAAATTAAGACACATGTGCAACATCTGGGTGTCTTTATTGTAGATGTTTCGCCATCCAGTGGCTTTATCAATACAAATTCTAGGACATAACTGGAAGACAATAGAACTATATACAAAAGATGAGGTAATCAGTGCCTAAGTCTTGGTGTTGGTGTGAAGAGCGTCGTGGAGATTCTGGAGCACAAACTATGCCCTCGTCTGCTACTCGTCCCTTTCCACCTGACGTTAGTATATAAGCGCCAGCCTCCTTGCCTCTGCTCCAGAACCTCCACGACTACGGTGATCTTCACACCAACACTGAGGGAATGATTACCTCATCTTTTGTATATTGTTCTAATGTCTTCCAATAATGTCCTAGAATCTGTATTGATAAAGCCACTGGATGGCGAAACGTCTACAATAAAGATACCCAGATGTTGCACATGTGTCTTAATTTCTCCCTGCGGGGTGTTCCGGGGGTCAAAGCCCCCGCGACCCGGTTCATGACCAGTCAATGCATACTAACCAGTTATCTTCAACACTTCATCCACCATCCTTCACAATATTGTAACTGTTACTCTTCCACTGGTTAGTGTCTGACATCTATCACTGTCTACTTCGGTCTAAGTCGGACCGAAAATTAAGTTTCGGACGACGTTTCGCCCTGTGTAGAGCTTTATTAAGTCATGACTTGATTCACCTCAACACCCAACTTGACTCACCTTAGGTAAGTGGGCCTCATAATGTACCACCTGAGTGACTCGTAACCCAACGTTTATTGACTTCTTTGTGGGACCTGTCGTTGTGACCTGCCTTACAGGTCACACAGGTCTTTGTTGTCCGCTCTTAGGGGAGCATTCTCCCTCTCTCTTCTACCAGTTCAAGGTATATACACCGAGGTATACACACCGAGGTATATACACCAAGGTATACACACCGAGGTATATACACCGAGGTATACACACCGAGGTATATACACCGAGGTATACACACTGAGGTATATACACCGAGGTATATACACCAAGGTATACACACCGAGGTATATACACCGAGGTATGGAAGTAAATGGTATAAAATACCGACACAATGGAAATATAAACACATAAGCAGTATAATGTGATCTTTTATTGACAACGTTTCGCCCACACAGTGGGCTTTATCAAGTCAAAAACAGATCTACCTGGGTGAAAGGTACAAGAGTATATATAGGATGGAGTCAAGTGGGGAATGCTGGGTCAGGTGGAGAATGCTGGGTCAGGTGGAGAATGCTGGGTCAGGTGGAGAATGCTGGGTCAAGTGGAGAATGCTGGGTCAGGTGGAGAATGCTGGGTCAGGTGGAGAATGCTGGGTCAGGTGGAGAATGCTGGGTCAGGTGGAGAATGCTGCAAGTGACGATCTTCCGAGTACGGTGACAGAGTCTAGAACCTTGGGTAGCTTTAAAAAGAGATTGGGCAAGTATATGAGTAGACCATTTGCAGTGTTCCTCCATTCTTATGTTAAGTAAAAGGACACAAATGCAACTAATGTGACATTTTATTGTGGCAACGTTTCGCTCTCCAGGAGCTTTGTCAAGCCGTAACGGTTTGACAAAGCTCCTGGAGAGCAAAGTTGCCCAATAAAATGTCACATTATGCATTGTGTCCTTTTAAGAACATAAGAACATAAGAAAGAAGGAACACTGCAGCAGGCCTACTGGCCCATGCGAGGCAGGTCCAAGTCTCCCGCCGGCTTAAGCCAATGCCCTGACCCAGCCAGGTCAGGTTACATTCACTTAAGGAAGGAGCACGGCATCTGACCTAGTAGCAGAAACTAGTCAGGTCCAACTCACACCCACCCGCACCCACTCATATATTTATCTAGCCTATTTTTAAAACTACACAACGTTTTAGCCTCTATAACTGTACTCGGGAGTTTGTTCCACTCATCGACAACTCTATTACCAAACCAATGCTTTCCTATATCCCTTCTGAATCTGAATTTATCCAACTTAAAGCCATTGCTTCGAGTCCTGTCAATACAAGATATTTTTAGCACGCTATTTACATCCCCTTTATTTATTCCTGTTTTCCATTTATATACCTCAATCATATCCCCCCTAACTCTACGCCTTTCTAGAGAGTGCAGATTCAGGGCCCTCAGTCTATCCTCATAGGGAAGATTTCTGATACATGGAATCAACTTAGTCATCCTCCTTAACATATTGTCGGTAATTCTACCAATATTAATACACTCCATTCTTATGGTCTTATGTGGTATAGCGATGAAGAAGTTTCTTGGCAAGGGGTTCAGCTATGTTGTAGAAGCCGTTGTTCTGGTTGAAGTTGTTGGATATACAGCTAAGTGATGACTCCAGGATTCTTCGGTATTGAGTGTTGTCTTCTCTGGCGATGAGTCTTGTGTTTCTGTAGTTGATTAAATGGTTGTGTGAATTTCGGTGTTGAACACAGGCATTCCTTGAGTCGTCAGATCTGCCTGTGTACTGGTGTTCTGAAATGCGTGTTTGGAGGTCTCTGGATGTTTTGCCGACGTATAATTTGCTGCAGCCATTACAAGGGATTGTGTATACTCCTGCAGTGGATTGAAGCTTGTCTGTTACTGGTAATGTCCTTGATGGTGGTGGATGTGGAGGTGGATACTCGGAATGAGGTATTGGAAAAGATGTTGGAAACGTGTTTGGCAATGAAGATCGTCACATGCAGCATTCCCCACTTGACCCAGCATTCCCCACTTGACCCAGCATTCCCCACCTGACTCCATTCTATATATAGTCTTGTATCTTTCACCCAAATAGATGTTTGTGACTTGATAAAGCCCACTGCGTGGGCGAAACGTTGTCAATAAAGGATCACATTATACTGCATATGTAAGAACATAAGAACATAAGAAAGGAGGAACACTGCAGCAGGCCTGTTGGCCCATACTAGGCAGGTCCTTCACAATCCGTCCCACTAACAGAATATTTGCTCAACCCTATTTTCAATGCTACCCAAGAAATAAGCTTTGACAATTCTACCCACTCATGCGCGAGTCCCACTCAAATCCAACCCCTCTCACTCATGAATTTATCCAACCTAAATTTGAAACTACCCAAGGTCCTTGCTTCAATAACCCTACTAGGCAGACTGTTAAGAACATAAGAAAGGAGGAACACTGCAGCAGGCCTGTTGGCCCATACTAGGCAGATCCTTCACAATCCATCCCACTAACAGAATAATTGCCCAACCCAATTTTCAATTCTACCCAAGAAATAAGCTTTGAAGATTCTATTAACTCAAGTGCGAGTCCCACTCAAATCCAACCCCTCTCACTCATGAATTTATCCAACCTAAATTTGAAACTACCCAAGGTCATAGCTTCAATGACCCTACTAGGCAGACTGTTCCACTCATCAACTACCCTATTTCCAAACCAATATTTTCCTATATCCTTTCTAAATCTAAATTACCGCCCAATAAGTCTAACATCAATTGTAGGCAAATTACTAGAGTCGATTATAGCTGATAACATAAGAAGCCATCTCGATAGGCATAATTTGATTAATGATACTCAGCATGGATTCACCAGGGGCCGTTCCTGCCTAACTAATTTGTTAACTTTTTTCAGTGGGGCTTTTGAGGCAGTTGATAATGATAAAGAATTCGATATCGTTTATTTATGATAGATTATAGAGGTATGGGTGTTTGTGGGAAACAATCAGGCTGTGGTATTAGGCCTGGAAACAGCAGATATTTCCAGGATACCCCAGGGTTATGTTTAAAAGATAAGATTCAAAATAAAGTTGTTTGTAAATGCAAAACAATTGATCAACAAACAAAGAGAGATAGTAGAGGGCAACGAGTGACTAGCTCCCTTGAGGTTTACTATACAAATAGTAGGAGTCTAAGAAATAAGATAGATGAGCTAAGATTACTTGCAAGTGCAGGTAATATAGATATTATTGCTATAACAGAGACCTGGTTCAACCTGAAAGATAGAGAAATGCCTTCCGAGTGCAACATTCAGGGTTACAAACTATTCCACACTGATAGGGTCAACAGGAAGGGTGGTGGAGTGGCGATGTATGTCAGAGATAATTTAAATTGTTGTGTTAGACAAGATATAAGATTAGAAACAGCTGACACAGAATCTGTTTGGCTACAGTTTCTCGAGGGTCGTGAAAAATTAATTTTGGGTGTGATTTACAGACCCCAAGCCTGGATAGGGAGCGCAGTAAGCTGCTATGGGACGAAATTCATAAGGCGTCTAGATATGAAAATGTTGTGTTAATGGGAGATTTTAACTTTGACACATTGATTGGAACAATGTGACAGGTAATCTTGAGTCTAGTGACTTTCTTGATACGGTTCAGGATTGTTTTAAAACAGTTTGTGACAGAACCAACTAGAGGTAGCAACTTGCTTGATTTGGTTCTTGCTAACAAAGAATCACTAATTAATAATCTTGAGGTTACTGAAGAGCTTGGGAAAGCGATCACAAATCACTTAGTTTTAATATATCATGGAATTACCCAGGTAACTGCAATCAAGTCTCAGTTCCAGACTTTCGTGTAGCCGACTTCATGGGGCTGAGAAATTACCTAGGTGGGCTAAATTGGGATGACCTGACTATGGGTCAGGTAGGTGGTTTTGGTTGCCAATATGACGTTTTTCAGAGCATAGTTCTAGCTGCCCAGACAACTTTTGTTCCAAGTAGGGAAATTAGATCTAACAAAAATGATCCTAAATGGATGAACAATAGATTAAAACATCTCATTGGTCAAAAGAGAGGCATATATAGGCGTATCAAAAGAGGGATGGACAGATAAGAAATCAATATTTTCAATTAAAGAGAGAAATAAAAAAGGAATAAGAAAAGCAAAAGGGATTATGAGGCTAAGGTCGCAAGGGATTCGAAGACTAACCCAAAAGGGTTCTTTCAGGTATACAGAAGTAAGATTAGGGACAAGATAGGCCCACTTAAGAGTAACTCAGGACAGATCACGGACAGTGATAAGGATATGTGTGAAATTTTCAATACTTACTTCCTCTCAGTTTTTACTCAGGAAGATACTAGCAGAATTCAGAAATAATAAATTATGTAGAACTGGAAGATAACAGACTATGCTCGATTGGGGTAACTAGTGACATGGTCCTCAGACAAATAGAGAAATTAAAACCTAACAAATCCCCAGGCCCTGATGAACTGTTTGCAAGAGTTTTAAAGGAATGTAAAGAGGAACTTAGCAAACCTTTGGCAAATCTTTTCAATATATGACTACAAACTGGCATAGTGCCAGACAAGTGGAAAAGGGCAAATGTAATACCTATTTACAAGGCAGGTGACAGGTCCTTAGCTTCGAACTATAGACCAATAAGCCTTACCTCCATAGTTGGTAAATTTATGGAATCAATAATTGCCGAGGCAATTCGTAGCCATCTTGAAAAGCATAAATTGATTAATGAATCTCAACACGGTTTTACAAAGGGGCGTTCATGTCTTACGAATTTACTAACTTTTTCACTAAGGTGTTTGAGGAAGTAGATCATGGTAATGAATATGATATTGTGTATATGGACTTCAGTAAGGCTTTCGATAAAGTTCCACATCAGAGGCTACTGAGGAAACTTAAGGCACACGGAATAGGAGGAGAAATTTTTTTCCTGGGTAGAGGCATGGTTGACTAATAGGCGGCAGAGAGTTTGCATAAATGGAGAGAAATCAGAATGGGGGCGTGTCTCAAGCGGTGTTCCACAGGGGTCAGTTTGGGCCCCTGTTGTTTACAATTTACATAAACGACATAGATGAGGAATAAATAGTAGCATAAGTAAATTTGCTGATGACACCAAAATAGGCCGTCCAATTCATTCAAACGAGGACATTAGAGCACTCCAGGATGATTTGAATAGACTGATGCAGTGGTCGGAGAAGTGGCAGATGCAGTTTAATGTAAACAAATGCAAAGTTCTAAATGTTGGGCAGGACAATAACCATGCCACATATAAGCTGAATAATATAGATCTTATTACTTGTAATTGCGAGAAGGATTTAGGAGTTCTGGTTAGTAGTAATCTGAAGCCTAGACAACAGTGCATAAGTGTTCGCAATAAAGCTAACAGAATCCTTGGCTTCATATCAAGAAGTATAAATAACAAAGTCCTCAGGTTGTTCTTCAACTCTATATATCTTTGGTTAGGCCTCATTTAGATTATGCTGCACAGTTCTGGTCACCGTATTACAGAATGGATATAAATGCACTGGAAAACGTACAGAGGAGGATGACAAAGTTGATCCCATGTATCAGAAATCTTCCCTATGAGGATAGACTGAGGGCCCTGAATCTGCACTCTCTAGAAAGGCGTAGAATTAGGGGGATATGATTGAGGTGTACAAATGGAAAACAGGAATAAACAAAGGGGATGTAAATAGCGTGCTGAAAATATCCAACCAAGACAGGACTCGCAGCAATGGTTTCAAGTTGGAAAAGTTCAGATTCAGGAAGGATATAGGAAGCACTGGTTTGGTAATAGAGTTGTGGATGAGTGGAACAAACTCCGAGTACCGTCATAGATGCTAAGACGTTGTGTAGTTTTAAAAATAGGTTAGATAAATACATGAGTGGGTGTGGATGGGTGTGAGCTTGTACTAGGTCAGATGCAGTGCTCCTTCCTTAAGTGAATGTAACCTGACCTGTACTAATTCCTTAAGTGGAAGTGACCTGACCAGGTGGTCGGCTGGACAATTATATGAGTGGGTGCGGTTGGGTGTGAATTGGTCCTGACTAGGTTGTGCTACTAGGTCAGATGCAGTGCTCCTTCCTTAAGTGAATGTAACCTGACCTGGCTGGGTCGGGGCATTGGCTTAAGCCGTTGGAGATTTGGACCTGCCTCGCATGGGCCAGTAGGCCTGCTGCAGTGTTCCTTCTTTCTTATGTTCTTATGTTCTTATTTGGATTTTAGTAAGGCTTTTGATAGAGTACCACATCAGAGACTGTTAAAGAAAGTGGCTGCTCATGGCATTGGGGGAAAAGTGTTGTCATGGATCGAGTCATGGCTCACCAATAGGAAGCAGAGGGTGTGCATAAATGGGGTTAAATCGGAGTGGGGATCTGTAACAAGTGGCGTTCCTCAGGGATCGGTTTTGGGCCCGTTGTTGTTTATAATATATATAAATGACCTTGACGAGGGAATTTCTAGTGATATGAGCAAATTCGCTGATGACACGAAGATAGGTAGGATAATCGATTCAGACGTAGATGTCAGTGAACTACAGGAGGATTTAGACAAACTCAATTCCTGGTCAGAAAAATGGCAGATGCAGTTCAATGTAGATAAATGCAAA